>VUJU01002950.1:0-31039 GCA_009835225.1 Aphis craccivora | reverse complement strand
TTTTTTCAAAGTTAACGTTTAACTTAACGATAAACAAAAAAAATTATGAATAAATTTAAACTTATAAAATCGTTAACTTGCCCACCCTTGATTTTTGGCAATATATGATCGCTATACTTAGGTTTAATTACTCTTACTTTTTTTCTTAATAGGACAGTACAGTATCTACAAGTTGTTGTGAATCATGTGGCTGTACTTTTGATAATGAACAAACAACTATTTGTGGTTTATGTGATAAAAAAGTAATTAATAATTATATAATAATATTATAAAAATATAGTAATAAAATAATATTTATTCTCATTACAAATGTTTCAGAATACCATAGAAAATGAGAGAAGCAATTCAAAATTATCGCTGGAACAACAAGCAAATAAAATGAAGTTCAGATCCATTAACAAATTCCCACCATGCAATGTTGGCGACACAGTTCGAGTCAAACTACCAGAAGTAGATAGAAGTAAAGGTGATCCACAAAATATACTCTTTGCAGTTGTGTCTATTAGCGATGATCAATATTACGAACTAGGTAATAAAAATGGTACTCTTCATCAACTTTATTCCAGAAATCAATTTACAGTATGGACTTATTTTCCGGGTTTGATAAAACATCATAAAACATTTATAATTTAACTAATAATTTACCACATAAAATGCACCCTTAGTCCTTAAATATTAATTATTATGTGTTTGTAGATATAAACAATACAAAATATATTTTTTTTATTATATTTTATAGTCAGTCTTTCATAAATTAAAAAATTTAACTAAAAATAAAATCCAAATTAATGTAAATAGAATAGATATAATATTATGTTCTATTGTTGTTTCATTATTCTGAAGCACTATCTTTTGAAACATTGTCCTCAGCAGGGGCGTGCTCACGGGGGGGATGAGGGTGTCATATCCCCCCCATGAACTATTTTCTTATGCATTTATACATTTTGTGTCTATAACAATCAACAAAACAAAATACAGTTCATCCACTCATCCCCTCCCTTTGGAAAAAGCTGAGCACGCCCCTGGTCCTCATAGCATAATTGGCAGTATCTAACTGAATGTTTACCATAGACAAACATTTTACACAAGTAGGTTAGGTTATTCTAAGATTTACCGAATCTTGTTTGTAAAAGTCCGAACTACAAAAATCATTCGGGATTTGACAAAAATATTTTGTGTACCCTAAGTTTTACCAGTATTCGTACTTTTACCGTAAAATATACATGCTTTTAATATTTATTATTAAAGATTTTAAATCAAAATATTTATATATTTGTATATAATAAAATGGTCGGTTATAATTTATAATAAACTATGCGAAATAAATAACGAGATCCTTGTTTTTTGTGTAAATGTTGATCAGAGATAATATTATAATAATATGTGCCATATCTACTGTAGTTGAAATGTGTTAGAACTTCTAGAGATTGAAATGAACCAAACTAATTTCTGGCAATGTAAATGTCAAGAATAATTGCATTAATATCTAGTGATTTTGACTAGAGTGAATATGGCTGAGATATTTTAATGTTTGCCGTCTATAGATTTGTATTGTAGTGGAAGACACTTGATTACTGACATTTTGTTGATTTCCTACAGTAGAATATATTCACAACGATAAACAGAGACCTTATTTGAAATTGGAAATTAATATTTGGATTATTAAACTATTTGACGTTCAAACCAAATAATATGTTGTTAATTATTTTACGTATACTACTATACAGTATAAATACATATGTTACATTTAAATCATATTTATAGTTTTGTAATTGGATTCATTAAAATTTATAATACGAAATTTTAATTATATTTGGTTGGGTATAGCAACAAATTACCCATAATATTTTAACTGTATGAATTAAACGATATAAAATATGGATCTAAACGGATTTTAAATGTTCATAGTTCGTAAAAATTAAGTAAATAGTTTGTTTTAAAAATATTAGGATATTTATTTATTTATTATTTAGGAGTAGACAAGATATCGGTTAAAAAATACTCATCATTACCTAACCGGTTCAGACACAATCTGTAGATTACTATGATATATATATATATATTATATTATGGGTTTAAAAATATAATATTAATATCTGAATAAATAAAAAAGAATTGTTGAATAAAAAGAAACCGAGTTTAGTTTAGATATTTAAATATATTTTAGTTTTTAAATTAATGGAATAAAGGAACTTAAATTATTTAAATATTTTGAGCACTTATGCGATTGAACATACATTATAATTTAATGATGATAAATCATTTTTGAAAATGAGAATCTTCTCTCTATTATATTTCTATAGTATCCAAAGAAAATAAAATCGATAGAATTTAAATTTCAAACGAGCATAACTTATATAAAAAAAAGTTTTTATCGTCTTAATTGCACAAAGAAAAAATAACAGAAGATGAAAACCATACAAATTCGACTAAAGGAGTTTTCGGCCTTTGTGATGAATGTACAAAAAAAAGTCTTAAGAGTCGTTTATTTTTTTTTTACCGATTGAACTCACAAAACTTTATAATAATATAATGTGATATAATGTAATGCGAGCAGATAAAATAATTCAACGAAAATTAAATGTATACAATTCAAATATAAATGAAATATCATACATCTTGTTTTTGGTGTTAGGTACATATTTTTTATTATAAGATTTAATTGATTTATTAGGTATACATTATTAGTTAAGTGTATAAATACTTTCCTTTATTTAAATTGAAAAATATTAGAACAATAATGTAAATGTATTTTATAATTAATATTATTATAATATTTTAACTTTTTATTTTTAAGAAGTTTAAAAATTAAAATTAAGATATATTTTAATAATTAATTATATTTTTAATATCAAATAAGTTATTTAGGTATTCTATGAATCGTTTAATGAGTTCAAAGTTGTTGACGTTTTAAAACAAAAATTTTAGAAGAAACAAGATTGAAAGTACCTAGTTTTAAAAAAAAAACTGGCAAGGAAAAGTACGTTGGAATTTGTATTAACATTATTTATTATTTAAAGAGCGTTGGATAGATCATTGTTTAGAATGTGTGTATATTAATAAGTTTAGGTAACTTGTTAAGCTTGAAAGTGCAAACATTTTCTTTAATGTCGTTTAAATTTAATTATAATCTAATACAATTTATCTCCTTTTAGTCATTTACTAATCATGTTGTAATAATTAATACATACAATTTGATTATACCTACTTCATTAATAATTGTTCAACAACGGTTTTAGTTATTCTTCAGTTTAAGACATTTAAGTATTTAATAACCACTAGTCTTTTAAAGTTTTAAAATATTTTCGAAAATACGATTAGGAATTATATAAATTTAACATAGATTCTTAATATTAAATTACAACTATCCAATTAATTTATAGTCAAAGGATACATCAACTAACAATTCATGCCAATTAATCAATTCAAATGTTGTATAAAAAAAAAAAACCTTATTTTATATGAAAAAAACAAGTATTTTAAAATGATAAATATTATTTATAGTTTTGTATATTGCATATTAAATCATTATTTATTTTCAAAAGAAATTTCTTGGCGCACGTGAGGAATTTTGTTTTTATGATTTTACCGTTTAATAGTTTAATTAAAAATAGTGTTCATCACAAAAAAAATATCTATGGTAATACCTTAAAGTGTGAGTAAAATACATGTTTTCAAATAGATAGATTAGCTTCTTAAAATATTTGAAATTTTATTATGGAATTACTAAAAATGTAAACAACTTAAAGTAATTAACTTGTTTTTTTTCCTTAACAATTTTCAATATTTACCGTAAAACTTGTACCTACTGATTGAAATCTCGTTGTTGATTCAAGTCAATTCAAATGGATATATTATATACATATAAAAGGTAAATTACATATAATTTAATATATTATTATATTGATTATACCACTTTTGAGATATTACTGAACAATAATAGAATTCAATTAAGTTACCAGTACCTATAGTACAAAACATTCTATCTAGAGTTCTTTTTTTTTTTTTTTTTTTTTAATTGATATAATTTATTTAGTTGTTGACGCGATTTATCAATGATTATAAAGTAAATATTTTTAACGATCTGAAATAAACTGTTATGTATTATTTAATAACATTAAAATATAACAAATACAATATTGAAAAGTGTAATATTGCTTACTCTTGAATAATAATAATAAAACATTTATTTAAGTAAATAATTTAATTGACTACTAATGATTCAATTAAATCGCATTTATTTTCAATGGAACAAAACGTTCATTTTAATTACTTATTACTATTTATTAATTTCAAATATTCTTTAAAATTTTATCATTATTTTGTATATAATATTATGTCTTAAGAATCATCTACGATGGAAAAATCAACAGTTTTAGATTATGAGCGGAGTAATAGATCTATTGATGTTACAATGATTGCATGTTTTTTGTGTATGTCTATTACCACTTTTTAAGGCAGTAAAAAGGCTCTGATTTTTAATTTTGGGGCTAATTAAATGCCAAATGTCTTTGATTGGTTTAAAAGCTTAACAATTAAATTTAAGTTTTTTCTTAGGTTGATTTTACTTTAATAAAAATATATCAAAGTTACATAGGCTTGATTTAGTTTTACAAATATTTTAATTAAAATTTGACAGAATTCATTTAAATAATGAAAATTCGCAAACTATTTTAAAGTTAAACTAATTCAACTTATAGTTTTAATAGTTATAAATTTATAAAATGATTTTATTTTTATAACAATTGCATGATCATTTAATAGATAAGGTTCCTCATAAGTATTCTAACCAAAAAATTTAAGAAATAATAATCGTAATTAATTTCTTTTATTGTTATTTAAAATTTAAATTTAAACAGAAAATTATTTTGGTATATTAAATTTTAGTTGTTTTATTGTAATTTCAAAAATATTTTTCGTGGTTTTAAAATTGTTGGTTGATTTCTATATTATTATTATTATCTACACATATTGAAATTTTTCAAAATGAATAAATTAATTTATTTTGTATTTAAGTTTTTGTGTTTGTTTTTGCCTGTTGAGGCAATGAAATGGTTCAATTTTCAACTCTGATTGTGCTTTCTAGTAGCAAATCGGATTTAGTTGGTATTTTGGATACCTACTTTTATTCATTATTATGTTATAATTTAAATAATATTATTCGTTGAAACTTTAAGAAATATGTATGTTGTGAAATTTTACTTTACGCAACTAAATTTAAAATATATGTAAATTAGTTTATAAATTATACCTATTTATATCGAAAACCTATTAACAATGTTTTACGATTAAGTTCAGTTGTTGATTTATTATTATTAAAATAATAAAACATTATTAATATTTTAAATGTATAATGTTTTTGCCAACCATTAAATCAATCTACATTAATACTATAAAAAAATAAAAAATTTAAAAGTACTATAAAAAAAAAAATATATATAGTAAATTATTAAGTATACCTACTTAATGATGTAGGCTCATAAAATTAAAATTTAATTCATTGATTCATTAGACACCTATCATACTGGCTATACTGTACAGCGGAGCGGTAACCACTCGCCTGAACTACTTTTTGAGATTTTTTTCCATCATCAGTAATTGAGTAAAGACGTAGTCTATTTTTAACCGAATTAACTTATTGTAATGCATATTATATATTGAAGTTACAAGAACTCTAGTAGGGTCGCCAAAAAAAGACTTAGAATATCACCGTACTAATGACATAATAACATAATAAGTAATAGGATTTTTGTGTTTACAAAAATAATAAATAATAAGTCCACATTTGTGCGTTGGTCATCTAAAGTCACCACCTGGATCTTGATTTTTTTTTTTTTTTTTTTTTTAGTACATTTGATATTAGTTGACTTCAATTTATTGTTATATAAATAATTTTTAACTATATAATTAAATACTAACGAACAATTAACTACCTATTATTGTTAACTTTGTATTATGTAATTGTTATCCTTAATTGAATTTAATGTTGTATATTTATAAAATATAAATAGCAATAACCTATAAGGGTTCAAATGAAATCAATACCAAAGTATAGAATAGGTATTATATTATCGTTCACGTAGTGAAAACGTTTGTACGCGGTATAGGTATAGCTTCGTCAAGGTAACCTTTTTATATAGGTATTAAGGAATGATATAGTGTTTTAAAGTTAACTTTTTCGAAGTTCGTCTGGTATGTGTCAGATCAAAGATGAAAGACGTATCAAAAAACTCAATTAAATAATACAATGCACAGTGACGCGAAATTTAATGCAATTATAATTATGTACTCTTCAAAAATCTTCAGAAAAAATAATATACCCGTCTACCTTTACGTACAAACTATCATAATAATACCGGTAGCTTGTATTTGTTCACACTAATGGAATTGGAGTGTCGTAACAAAAGTACAAAACGTTCAGAAATATTATACGTATCTATATGTATAATACGAGTATAAATGGGAATTCACTCGGAGAGTGAACAAATAATTTTCTATCCATTTTCTCGTGGTGTGGTTTTTATTTTTTATTTATACTTACATTTTTTTTTTTAAATTTACCATGAGAGACACGACATAATAATATAACCATATAGTTACCTTCACCAGAGGTAGTATTGTGTTATATGCACTCACGATGAGGCGATAACTCACTTGCGCTTGCGGCGTATCGTTCTACATAATATATTATAATATTATATTGTAATAAGTATCTGTTGATTCGCCTCGTACAACAAGTAACGTAACGTGACTGAAATACGATTTATTTTTTTCATCAAACATTTCCTAAAAAAATTTCGGCAAACCTATATCACACTACCTGTATAATATAGTCGTTCGATTGTTGAGATTCAAGCAACAGCAATGCGTGCATAATACAATATTCAATACCATCAATACATTGCGATATTTCTATTAATATATATATATATATATATATATATATTATTCTTATTGTGGTTTCCCACGTTTTTCCCTTTCCTTGAGAAAATGATACACACGAAAACTACCCTACATATTATGGGCACATAAAAAGATAAAGTTTCACGCATGATAAAACGAGGACTGCTCTACTATCTATATACGTATAGCTGAGGTGGCGTCTAGTAGAATTGTATATAAGTACTTGTGTTACCCAACAATCATCATATTATATCGTATGTATATATGATATATTATACCTAAATATATGTATTAAGCACGAACAGTCAATCGGACCGTTTCGTTGTATATCCGCGCATTTGGTTCAGCTATATTTGTGTAATATAATCGATTAAATTTTATCGAGTTGTTTTTCATTTTTTCCCTACCTATTATTAATTTTTGTAAAAAATATAATATGATATTCAACTAATACGAAAAAGAAACACTCGATGTCTTCATCATACTTATGACTGAATATATGACGTGTTATTTAGTCATATAAACGAACGATCGTATGGCCGGTATAATAACTAATAGAATGTCAGAAAAAATGTTTATCTTAACTCCTCACTCCAACTAGACTTTACCAGCCGAAGTGCAGGCGAAAAACGGACCGGAATTCTTTTTAAAATCGTTTTGTCACATTCCACTTTATAAGTGTATAACGTTTATACACGTATTAGAATAATATATATTCAATATTCATTGCGAATTGTTTCGCTGGTAGTTGAAGATGAGTTGCTTACCGACGAACAGTCCCGGAGGAAACCAGCAGTGCAGACTATATGGACGGTAGGTGAAAGTTACCGCCGAAACAGGCTTTTGGCGAATAATATTATAACGCACAGTAATTATTTTAATACACACAATATAGCGTTTCTTCGAGGACGGTTAAATGCGCAGCTGCCACCACTACTTTCATAATATGCATCACCTCCCGAGTCCTCGTTCTTTATTAAAAGCATGTGCTCTAGTCTTGTAGGAACTCGCGTACATGAACGCGATTGTTGTATTATAGGTAATTGTTAACGTTACATACCTATACTACTTAAGTTTATAATATTGTGCTCGTTGTTAAACAGCAGTGGTGGAGACGTTGTCGCCATCATCGAGTAGGCTTTATATTCATATGTATATAGTTTAAGTTTAATTACATGTAAGATATTTTGAATTGAACTAACCTAACCCGTAAAAGACTAATAAGCACACGATGTTATATATATTTATATTAATAGGAAAATGAGAAATAAATACATAACAGAAAATTAAGGAAATTATTAATATAAATATGTATGTATGAAGTGATTAGATTAGCAAACTATAGCTCTCTGGTGACAACTTCATGAACATTAAGCCACACAACATATTATTCTACATATTTTAATCACCTATTAAATGTTTCAATTGCTATAAACAGCTGTTATTGAACAGCTTTTTTTTTTAGTTTAGTATGTTAGAGCTTGGTTGGTTCTAATTAGAAATAAAATTAACTCAATTAAATCCATTGAAATGGATAAACAGATATGGCTTTATTCATATAATTATTCGCTCAGTTTCCCCGGAGACAAGAGTTGGATTGGTATAATCATTTATAGCCAATATTCCATAATAATATTATCCTTAAGATATTTATTTAAATATTGGTGAAAACCGCAAAAGAATCAATTTAGAAGTTTTTGAAGTTATCGAGAACACAAAATGAGTTGTCTCCACGTACAGTTATACCTATTATGTATAGAGATGGAATATAATACAATCTTTGTTTAGTTATTTAAACGATATCGCACGAGACGATCTTAATTTGAAAACTATAACTTATTCAACGCAACGTGTTTTCGGTATCATTGGTTTCTCGTGTTTCTCCAAAACTGTCGGATCTAATAATACGGTTAAATACTAGTGTATTTAAAATATATTAAAGTAATTTTTTTTTCAAATGGATCGGATGATAAAAATTCAATTTTTTTTTTTTTTTAATTTTTTCATCAGTGATCCTAAATTGTAACATAAAATATTGCAGGTTAAATTATCTGCAATTACCTGCAAGTATCAGGGTTTTTTTTCACCGCGTTCATTTACATATAAACGCACCTATAGAAAGTAGTTATATTATTCTGTGTAATATAAATCTGTGACCTGCGTAGTACCTACATATAATGTATTACAGCAGTGCATAACGCACGTCGCTATGTGTCTTTGCGCTGGCCAAACACAAAGAAAACTGATGACTAAAATATCAAATATTTGTTCATATATTAAACATACATGCACTTAGTGTTCAAGCGAAAAGTTTCTCAGTGGAATCGTCTGTTTTTATTTACTCGAAAATATCGGGTTAGTAATACGTATTTATTCATTTATACGAGTAGACATGTGTGTACCTGAACTTAATAGCTACGATATTGTCTTTAAATTTTAATATTTTACGGGTGAAAAGATTGTATGTGTGTATGGGTGTTTTGTTGACAGTTAACAAAGAATTTATGGCATTACAACGATATAATTTCACCTGATTAATAATATAATACATTTTTATGTTTAACGTTATAGAAACTCATTTTTTATTTTTTGTTAAAAGTGCATTTATTATATTTGTTCAACTCTTCTCATCTATCAGTGGAGGACTATGCTGGCGGGAAGTTGGGACTTTTCTCAGTGAGTCTGAGCTGGTACCGAGTAATGAGTTCATAAAAAGAATAATTATAGATATTTTTACTTATGGCTGTAGAGAAAAATATATTAAATTATATTGATATCGAAGATATTATAAAAGTGGTGGTTTTTTTGTGAAAATTGGATTTAGTTTGAACTTTAAGCAAGTCAAAAGCAAAACATTGCCAGTAATTTTCAAAATAATCATTAAAAATATTATCAAAAACAAGTTTCCAAACGTAAAAATAAAATTAAACAAGACGATTCGTTGCACATTTTTTATTATTTTACTGTAAATGTATTTATTTTATTTATTATTACACGCATACTGTTAATATAATATAGGAATATAAATCAATGTACAACTTAGGCGTTAATCACCGAAATCTTTTGTTTCTGTCGGTGATTTTATTTTTTTAACAATAAAATATTATACGAATAGCATATTTACCCCTAAAGGTTATCCGTTATAATACTTACACCTACTATGGTTAGCGAACATCATTGCGTCTCGTCTTAATGGACACGGATTGTACGTTATACTTGAAGGATTAACTTGCAATGAAATTTAACAAAAAAAAAATGCGATACACAGTGGACACGTTTTTGTGGTTAAATTTCGTATAATAGGGCTGGGGCATGCACAGATGAGGACAAAAAAAAACGGACGAGCCGCCGTGGCCGCCCGAATATTGCCCGCGTCTTGTTACATCACATCAATCCGGGGCTGTTATTTAGAGACATGTTTTTTTTTCTGTAAGTTTGAGCACAAATTACCTGCGTATAATATATAATTATAATAATTATCTGGTCGGGCAGAACTGTCTCGGCAACGGGTTTGATTAATACTTAATAACAATCAAAGCAGCCGATCATTAATATGATTAAGCTAATAAATTGGTAACTCGTATATAAAGTTCTTACTAGGTACTGTATAAGACTACTCGTACGTATTTTAGCTTTTCACTAGTTACTAATTCAATCGAATCTGTCTCAAATGCGATTGAAGTGTATAGTACCTATATGATTAACTAACAAGTTAATCAAGGAAGTATACATTTAATATAAAACAGTTTTAAGCATAGTGGAGACCACACGTAGGAATGTTTGTTCTCTCTATATTTATTATTTTCAACACAATAATATTAATTGTTTCCATTATGCAGTGGGTATTTCAGTTGTTATAATATTAGTGAAAGTGTGGGAGTTTTCGTCATCATTTATTTTTTAGGGATGTCATCGTTGTCCATTACTACAAAGTTATTTTTAATATAATTTATAAACAATATTATATTATCTACAAATCAAAATAAATTTATTAAAATGTTCGATACAATCGCATTCGCATGGTACATTGGTACCTATTATAATTTTTACATTTACATGATAAATTGATAGAGCAGTACTTTTTTAGATAATGATTGTTAGGTATAAGGAACTTATTATAAAATACTAGTATCTAAACATGAGAAAATTAGTTAGTTGGCTTGTTAACCGATAACCGTTTCCAACAATTTTCAGTTAATGGTTACTGCTTAAGAGCTAAGTTTCTAAACAAAATTTAATATATTGAAATAAAAAAATGTTTGTGGCAATATCAAAAACAAAACAGATAATAGGTAATTAGATAATAGGACTAATATGCAATGTATAATCAAAATAAATTATGTTCATATTTTTATATACTTTTTTTTATGATTATGATGATTTGCTTCGTTTTAGGAATCGAGTTATTTTGTCTAATCTATTGAAACTGATTTTTAATATAATATACGATCTATGATTAATGGTATTACGTTTATATTATAGAAATATGTACCTATGTAAATTATCATTAAATTAATACAATAAAAACAACTCAGATTCAAGAGTAGGTTTAAGAAATTATTATAGTAAGCATTGTATACCACAAGCATTATTTAAGTTCGATAACTTATGGATAATGGTAGTAAGTATTACAAATATCGATAATTGGTAAGTATTTTTTAACCAGTCTATTTATTGTAAGTCTTAGCTGGCTTTCTACAGTATCATGTCGTTCCACTTTCACGTTGTGTTTAATATGTAGGTTGGTACTAACAAAATATTAGTAACACTGTATATATACTTAAGTTGAATGTACAACTCAGTTTTAAATTAACAAAAAAATCATGACAGTGTTCGGTAATCAATCATAAAGATTATGATTTTGTGTAAAATAATGGCTTTCGGTTAAAGATTTTCAAAATTTATGGAAATTACTAGTTTTTCGAAAAAAACAGGTCACCGATATCAAATCTTCGCTGATGACTACATTGGTAATCGACTTTTGAGAAATGAATGCTTTTTCTTCTGTTAATTATGATAATATTTTTTATCACTTTCTTGTAAACGCATTTTTGTTGACTTTTTTTTTCTTTATTTTATTATTTTCAATAATACTAGTTTTTAAATATTATAGTTTAATTTTTCCAAACACTTTCTCTACAGAAAACACGCTACTTCTGTCAACATATTTCCAATTATTGTTTTCCTCGAGTTTATACCTTGTTTTTTCTATCATAAGTCGAGATGATAAATAAGACAACGTTTTGTTTTCATTTGATATCTGTCTCATGCACAATAGAAACGTTTTTAGTTGTCAAGTAAAGTTCAATATTTTGGTCATACGTATTATACGTATTATTGAATCGGATATCGGTTCACTTAATTGATTTAGTTTTCTACTTAAATTTTTTCAATTTTAAAATATAACTTGCCATGTTATTGTTTTAATGCAGTTCATATAACTAAAACTTTTGTTGTATCTTAGTTTTACTTATATCAGACTTCTACTAATTTACGCTAAGCAACTTGTAACACATTTCTCTAGCCATGTTAATAAATTATAAATTTATTGAAGTAGTTGTACATCTACTAAAGTAACACTATATATTTTTGAGTTTTATTGTTTACTCTTTTCTCCATTGAAAAATCAATATTATACATTTTTTAAAATCATCTTCATTTCACCACTGTTTAGCTTTACCAGAGGAGGTTTATATTTCTAATATCCCATCAAATATTTCTGCTGAAACCATTGTTATTTTTATTTGGAAAATAATCCCAGAAATTGAGATTTTAAATTGTTTCTAGTAAATAATTTAGTATAGACGAAGTACGCGTAGTAAGTGCATCGATCATTTATAATTAATTAAAAAATTCTTTGTTTGAAGTGGTATTTTTTTTATAGTATTCTAGCAGTTTATTTATTTTTACAGACTCGATATCCATTACAAATTGACAGTATATTATAAAAAAATAACACGTTAAAAAAAAAAAAATGTATACACTTTATACGATCGATAGCGCTTACTACACAAACACATATCATTTGAACTAAATTATTTGCCACAAAATCGTTAATATCAATATATTCGTATAGGCCCATAACCTGTTGAATAGAAAAAGGTAAAAAAATCCAAGTAAAATTTATGAAAAAAAAATTTTAAATCACTAAAATTACGTATAATGAACTAGAGGTACGTATGTTGATTGACTAACTAATTATTTATATTTATTTCTATTATAATGAAGAAGGAAAAATGCCTTGCCCGTAATTAGAATGTAACATATACTATATTTATTATGAGTTTTACTATCATAATTTATAATCGGGTTGTTATATTTAATTTATAGTATGGAAATCTTGCTTATAAACGAAATTTTATCAGGTATTTTGTTTAATATTTCAACAGACGAGTTTGTCCATAAGACAATATCTGAACTTGGTAATTGAATATCCGTTTTTGTGAGCTATTTAGTCACTTGATTGATTGATTTAGAGAGTAACACAGCTACATAGAGGTTATAATCTAGATAATAGGGTTGTCTGTTTCATGGGCGCCACTATGTAAAATAATAAATTATGTACGAAGAGAGACATAATATAAAAAAGAATATAAGATTGGCAAAAGTAGGTCGTGACTGAGTAGATATTATGTTTCTTGTTCTCCATCATCAGGTTATCTTCTGTAAATACTTAATATAGTACTATTTTTACTTCCAAAACGTACGACTTTTGAATTCACATAAAACAGTAAACACCAACCATGCTTTTTTTTTAATTCAAGATCTACTTTGTTTTACACATCATATTGATTTCAATTATATACATATATAATATATATATATACATATATACATATATAAAAAAAAATGTATATCCATGAAATTTGAAAAGAAAATAAGTTCTTTATGTAGTGATATGTATCTTTTTAACTTATAAGAATAGTAATAATAAGAAGAATAAAAATACGCTTAGATAAAATTTTTTTTGTAAAATGGCGAAAATGTGTAACTCATTGTGGAAACGTTTCATAAGTAATAGCCATGATAAAATACTTGAATAAACACACAGACATACTACAGGCTATTTTTTTTTATGCTTTTATTAAAAAAACAAAAATGTTAAAGCATATCAATTAAAAATATGAGAGCAGAGGAAAAATTAAAACAATATAAATCATAATAAAAAAAGAAAAATAATTAAAAATTAAATTAGAAAGCCATCTTTGATGATAAATTATGATACAGAAAATGTTAAAGGAGTGGTTGAAGGCAAAGGTTGAATCTGGATATGATTATGTGAGGTATCCAAGGGACTGGAAATAAAAGGGCTCTGGAGGGTAATTAAAAGAATATCAGGAAATTATTATTAAAATTTAGCTTAACACTTTAAGTATATCTCTTAACTCAAAATATTTGAATACCTATTGATTTTTGAACAATATAATGTACAATAAATTTCCAATTTGATGGAGCAACTAAATTAATGCGGAATCTTTATAATAGTAATTTTTTTGAACAGTTAACAAAATATAAAAATTGATCCAGAAGTAACAAAATTAGAATTAGTTAAATTTTTGATATTCATGAGAACAATATAATAAATATTTGATAATATGTAGTTATGTACTTATGTAAGATAGATAGAACATTACAATGCGTGTAAATGCCTATAGGCATGTACTTAGTTTAATACATTTACGTTGTATAAGTATATAATTCGTTACCTATGTAAGTAACAAATAGTACTAACTAGATGGAATTTATTATCAAAAACCACTCTTAAAGTTAATGATTGAAGTATTTTTACTACTCCAAAATATAGTGACATACACATCATCATTGTAAAATTAATATATTCTTCACTTCGTTTAAAATACTACTAACTGTAAAAACATAATTTTATTTATAGAGTGGAAATACGTAGGTACATATAAACTGTGAATTAACTTAATATTTTTATTTTTACTCATTTTTAAGTTTTTTTGCTTTTTTTCTATTTATTTATTTTAAAATAGTTTAAAATTATTAAACATAAATATATATAGATAATTTATTTACATCGTGAGACAGAATCACAGTTTAAGATATTATAACTTTTATAAACTTACTACATTCATGGATTTACAATAATTTTTTTTCGTGAAACGTTAAGTACATAATCATTGATTTATTAATTGAATAGATGATTAATTTTCTGTATAACTGTAACTGTTGATGATAATTTACTGTAATTGCGTCAATTGTAGATTTTCACATTAACATCCATAAATAATACATATATCAGTGAGCGATGGTATATTTCTATATTTGAATAGTCAATAGTTATTAGTTTGTGAACCGAT
Organism: Aphis craccivora; assembly: GCA_009835225.1. Lineage (NCBI taxonomy): Eukaryota > Metazoa > Arthropoda > Insecta > Hemiptera > Aphididae > Aphis > Aphis craccivora. The sequence goes on along the minus strand of VUJU01002950.1, from coordinate 15,812 downwards.
GATAAACAAGAGTATTAAATTTAAGTGTATATGTTTATTAGTTTACATCAGTTTAACGCGTTTATCACATATTTGAACAAAGTGAACATTTCACTTGAAAATTAGCGTATGAACATACGTGTATATGGTGGTATGCAATTCAAATACAATATTATTATTATTTGTATATGTATAATAATATTATTATATTCATTCAAACCCTTTTTGTTAATACTGTTTACATAATTATTATTATTTATTACATAAGGTTCGTCGTGTAACTGTTTAACTAATTAATTATTATCCAATATCTACTTGGAAGAAGTTTTTTTTTTTTTTTATAAAATATCACAGTTCAATAAAAAAAAAAATGGCGGCAAACATTTTCCCTATTATACCTGGATGGCTAGATATATAAATGTATATAAATATAATATACCTAATATAATGCCTTTGAATAGATTGATTATTTTAACAGCAAACACTCGTTAAATCGACATATGTTTGTGTTTTTCAAGTTTTTCATTGGTTAGTAGATAATTGAAATATATTAAATTAATAACTAAGTAGTATAGTAAGAATATTTATCGTAGTGCTCGTAAATCATAGGTAATACTACCAATATTTTTTAAGAAAAAATAAATATTAATTATTTCCAACTTAACCTGAAGATTTTAAAATAATTCTAATCACATATAGGTACCTGTATCTATTTTTTACATTTAACTAATGGAATGCATTGATTTTATTTTGAATCGACACTACTTGCATTGACTCATGAGATTTTTGTATGATCAAAAGTAAAAAAATGTCTAACCTAACTGAAATATCGCTATGCTATATTTTAGTACTACGTCATTCATTATTATTGAATGGATGTATTACATTTGATAAATCATTGTGTATGAAAAATTATTTTGAGTGGAGATTTTTTAGTAGATAAAAAATATTATATTATTTATTGTTATGATAATATATCATAAAATATTTGTTATTATCTTTATTGTAAATACAAACGTACAGAGTAAGAGTTTGAAGTATTAAAGGCTTAAAATAAGTCAAAATATTATAAATATTTCATTGAGTATAGAAAATAATAATAAACGTTGAAGTAAAAATGTCCAGTCCTTACGATTAATACTTTACGAATTAAAATATAATATTATGTAATAGGTAAAATTAATTGTTATTTTTTGTTATAAAATTCAATTTCGCATTAGTTAGATAAAATGCGTATACAAAATGAATGAATGTGATTATTTAAACGAAATACCAATTTGTCCGTTTACGAATTAAGTTATTTTGTTGTGTATAATTAAAAAAATTTTAACCGTTAACATTTTAAAATTATTATTATCATATACAATAATACACTTATTTTTTATATAGTTTTATCTAACTCATCAAATTTCCACTAACAGTATGTATGATAATGTTCATTTATTTCATTTGAAACTAATAATACACCTAATACTACATTATCGTAATGAATAATAGTATGTAAATCTAAGAATTTATTTAATACTTAAGAACATTATGAATTGAAAAAAAAAAAACTATAAGTATTAAGCACTAAAGTTTGCCTTTTTTTTATTAGATCTTAGAATTGTTCAATGTACAATATATTAATAACATATCTAAATCAATTATTATTTTTATATTACAATATATTAACGATATATTCCAGCACATAAATTCTATAAGGTTGTGTACAACTCGGGAAAATATTTATCATGAATAAATTTATTCCAGGAAAGTATTGCAGGAAATAAAATTACTCAAAAATATATAAACCAGACATTATTACACAGAGAAAGAGATGACGTTATTATTACATAGGAGCTTATAAAATCGAGGAAATGATTTTTTGGTAAATAAAATACGTAGAAAATTAAATAAGTATACTAAAAACTTCACTGGTATTACTTTAAATATTTTTATAGAGGGCCCGAAGTCAAACAAATTAAATTATAACACCAAAAACCACAGCTATATATTTATAGGGTAATTGAAAAAATGAAAAATATTTTTGGTGGTGTTTTATAAATTATTATGATAATATTGTTGTTGAATGCATAAAGATCTTTGTAAATGTGTACCTATATAATAATATAAGTACAAATGTATATAGATGCGTACGTCCGCGACTTATCGTTTGTCAAAGGAATAAGAATGAACAATAATAACTTGCACTTAAAAATACATGTAAAATAAGTATGTTCTTTCAAACAAAAATATACTATATTATAACACATAAACGCATACCAGTAAATAGAAATTTTAAGTACATATTCATTGTCCACATGTCTATATATTATTATTCTAACCAATAAGCTTAAAATATTAATTATTATTGAGAAAATAATTTGTCAGTGTATTCATGACATAATATTTCTTCGAAATGAAAAAGAAACATGTTTTCCAGCAACAAATAGCTTTTAAGATCAAAAAGGTGTAAATATTTAACTTATGATCTTTTTAAATGATATCGCTTTAGAAAATTTAAGTTGATATATCGAAAAATTTTGTTTTCACGTAAAATTTAGTCAATAATTTATAATATTGTTTAAGAACTTTTTGAAAGTTCCCTGAAATATTTTGTCTTCCTATTTCTCGTACTAATATTTTAGGTTCTGAGTGGAGAGATACTATCATCTGACATTAAAAAATGCTTCGATATTAAACTTTGAGGGTGGTTTTGGTATAAAATTAGATTTAGTTGGTACTTAGTGCTGCGAAAAGTAACATTTTTTCAATAATTTTTAATATAAACTGAAAATATATAATGTATACGTTATGTACAAATATATTATATAATATTGTTTTGTGAAGAACAATCGTCGCTCAAAGACGAACTTCTCCTTTTAACCGGGTTTGCAATTGGTATATTATATAATTATAAAAAATATATACAGTAACTACTGTGAATTATGATAATGTGAAGCTTTTTAGATCTAATTATTTTTTTTCCTCTTTGGCAGTTAATTTTGAATTTTTCCAATAAGCGTGTGTAATAATATAGTGGTGTTTAATAATATTTCCCCAGAGTATACTACGTAATAAATTTAAAATCATTTTCGACGTTTCTAAAATACCATGTCATACAATAGGTTTATAATAATTTTAAAATATTATTTTGAATTATGTATGTATAAATGTATATATTATATTAATTATGTGACCACATTTTAAAGAAAGCACTATCAAAGTGTTATATCTTAAATAAGAAATTGTAGTATATAGTTACTATTCGCTATACTTTAGTGAGGTAATTTTTTTATATTTGTATCAGTAGATATTTTCTATGTGTAATGTGTATGCATAGACAAACTTGCGAAGTTTATAAAAACGAATGAAATATCCATATACTAGTATTGTATAAATAACTTCACTTTACGTTTCTTGTGATATGAGTAAGAATAGTCCTATCCAGAGACTTAAATATTATATGTTTCTCATAAAATATTTTTCTCAATATTTCATATTAATAATTTGTGGCACACAAAGATGCTGAACCGAGGAAATGAACTTTTAGTGTCTAAGACTTGATTTCATATTCTGACCAAATGGTATAACTTGTATAGGGTAAAACTAATATCCTTAACGTTTGTAATATTTTACATGCGTAGTTTACCAATTTGATATATTATTATGCTATATATATATAATTTTCACGTTCACGGAACCTAATATTATTGACAAACACTTAAAAACTTATTTACTACTACTGTCAACACGGGTATGTTAACAAACATCATGACTTGAGAGTTTGAAAGTTTTAAATTTGATTTGATTGCCATTAACCCAGTAAAATAACCTTACTTAACCTTTACATCAAACTTTCATTTGATTAAAAGTCCCATATAATTAATGTTAATATTCTACAGGGTTATTTCTGGTTTTAAATAAAGTTTTGTTTCAATAAAATAGTATTAGGTAGTGTGTAAATATCTATACAAACGTCTAGCCCACGTTTAGGATACAACTATAAATTAATATTCACTATACCATAATATATTATGTATTAGACATGGAGATTCATCAAATATACTCACATTCTGTTTTTTTTTTTGTTTATAATAATAATATTCAAAATCTGGTTTTTCGAATTCTTAAATATACCTAAGAATCTTGTTTTTTTAAATACTTGAAATTTGTTTGTATCGTTTAAAGAATTTAGTGTAGTGATATATATTTAATATTATTTATATTTTTTAAATGAGATTTATTCTTTTTAAATTTTTATTATTCAGACGATAATTGGTTTAAAAATGTCGATGTACTAAGATAAATTTTGAACACGTAGTTTCCGATTTAAAGTACTAAGAAATAAAATAAATAAATAAATAAAGAAAGAAATAAAGAATAGCTCAAGATATTAACCAAGGCGCTCAACTATAGTTATACAATATAAAACATTAAGTACATATAACGCTGATAGATTAATCGATTAAAAAAAAAAAAAACCATTTCCTGGATAATTTACATAGAAATAATGGTTAGGGTAGATTTATTTAAAAAAAAAAGCAGAAGTTAAGAGAAGAACAAACTTTAAACGGTACAAAAAAAATCTCAAGTATTTAAAAATACGGTCTATACTCGTAAATGTATACTTAAACATATACGGTATTATTAAAGAAAACGGAGGGGATAAGAATATTTTTTGGTGAATTACCTACTCTTTATATTCATACATATTTTATAGATGAAATTGACATAGTATGAATTAATGCACCGGAATTAATTACCTATACATTCCGTGTAAAGGGTGTAATAGATTTTACCAATTACTTGTCGTATTAACTATTTAAAACTTTTTTGTTAATTGTTGAGCTATCATAGTTGTATACTAGTGGTTTTTTAAAAATAAGAAAAAAAATATTTAAAACATATTATTCTTATCGATATTTTTCAGTTTCTTATAATATAACAAATATATTTATTTATTTATAACGAAATCTAATTACTTACATAGTATGGTACAACATTTTTAAAAAATACATATCATGATAGTTTGATGAATTGTGGGGTATGTATGTAGGTGCAAAAAGTTTCCACAGCGTCTGTACAGGCAGCGTGTTTATAGGTGTTATTTTGAGACAACAGTGATTTTATACTCATCTGCGAATCTTGACGATAGGATGCACATCATGATAATAATTTATTCGAGTCAATTATTATTTATTAACTTATTCGTAAATGAACGTATTCGCGAGCCACATGGATAAAACAAAAATGTATGCCAAGAGCCAAAATGTTTATAAATTCATTTCATATAAATGCTTACGAACAATTAAAATTTATAGCAATAGTAAGTAAATTTTGATTTAAAAATTAAAGAGTGACACATCTGACTAAGACGAGAGCCACATGCCCTTGAGCCGCAATTCGGCCATCCCTGTTATATTATAATATAGAACTGCTGCTGTTAATGTATACAAGAATCATTAATAAATATCAAATAATTAATTTTTGTTGACTTACCACGGTCCATAGCGCTGTTAATAGTCAAATGTGCAAGGTATTTTATTTACATATAAATTTTTTTTTTTGAATTTGCATACGACGGGCTTAAAACTTTCCATAACTTCGACTAATTGCACACATGTATACGACATATTATGATGATATAGGACATATTATATTCAGTATATTTATATATAATAAAATGTAACGAGTTTTTGACTGATGAACATAAGCCTTAAATACACTAGCATCGAGTGTACATTCTGCAGAAAAATGATTATAAAGTACTTTACACACGAGTACAATAAAATAAATATTATTTTCTGAATACCTATTTCATTATTAGTTTTATAATATTATTAATGAGCTATATCGGGTGGCCGAGGTAGCACCTGTACTCAAATAGTATAGGTATTTAATTGTATGTATAATAATAAATAAATATGCGCTTCAATACTCAGGTGTGAGTATCATCATTATTTTATTTGATTCGAATAACTCAAGAATATGTCTACGTTATTATACGATTTAATCGCGCGCACTACACATGTTATCTATTAGGAGGTACACGGGATAGGTTAGGTTAGACAACTGTTATACAGCTATAATTGCAACACGTATTATAATATTATTATTAATTTTTTTTTTCTGTTAACGAGCAATCGCAATTGATAACAACACAAAATTAATGAGATAATTTTTAGCAGAAATTCGTATGACCGCTTTGGCAGTTGGAGAGGGCGATCGTAGTTTGTGGAAGGGCCGCGGGGGCGCAGTCTCACCTGTTTAAATGTCGGCGCGCACGCGTCGATTAAGGCGCCGGCGGCGGCGGCGGCGGTAGTGAAGACGAGTACGGCTACAACTCACGTCAGCCGCTCTCCGCCGTCTTCCGCGCGAAACAGTCTGCACACGCCACTGTCGTTTGTCGCACGCACCTTTACCATCTCGTCAGTTTCGTCAGCCCACACACCGTAAGCACACAATATTACACCCCGACCACCGGGGTAGAGAGGGGCGACTTTATATGGGAACCCGGTCGACTATATAGTACGGTACTCGTATGCAGTCGCCACGTTAAGGTGAGTGATTGAAAGTTGTCTATATTTTTCAATCGTACACTACGACGATCACAGTGTAATATATATATATATATATATATGTATATTATTATATATATACTTACAATTATATACTATATAAACTTACCTGTACGTGTGCATGTGTAAGCGCGCGACGTTCGAACATGGTTTTCAGTGAAAAATCAACAGGTCGCGTAGCCGCTTCCTTCCACCGATCAACCCTTTTTTTTACGCGGGATTTTTTCAAAACGTTCTTTTTTTAACCCATTTCCACACGTCATGTTTTAAATTTATACTATTTAACCGTTTTCGGATAATTGGTTTTCCGCCCGAAATTCGTTCGATTACCTAATGCTGTGGAAAGTTCGTGTGGAAACCTTTATTCCACGCCACCATTCCGCCTTCACAATCATTCGATTATCGTAATGCGAAACACGTTCGTCCGAGACAATCGATACACGAGCGTAGATCATATAATTTGAACGGTACCTTATCATCATTAGCATATTTTACGACAATAATATAACACGTCACATTTGAATATCGTCGTTTTCCTGTTTGATAGAATAAAAAACAACATCGTACAAACTTATATACAACGGCCTAAACAAAATAAATCTCTATTATGAGGGCTACGTTTTGAAATATTGTATTCTCTTAATGTATTCATTTTGTATTTGTTTATTACAACATGTTATGTTTTAGAAAATTTCAATTTTTCGATGAGGGGCGTATAGAGAGTTTCTGGGACGAAAGTGTTTTAAGCTTTCTTTCCTTATTCCTTCTTCATAAAACAAAAATTGTCCAATACGGTTGAGCATAAATTCCCCAATTGCACATTCTAGATACATTTCTATAAATTGATATTATAACCACTATAAATTTACCTCTAAATTAATAGTGAGTCGCTATGTCTATCGTTTTTATTTGTAATAAAATAGTAATATTTTGATTGATTGGAAGAAATAAAATAATATTATCACGTATTTAGAGTATTATTACTAAACTATATTACCTATGTTATGTACTTATATTACATTTAGGTATGGTGTGGATTGTAGATTGTAGATTTTACACGAGCGCCGCCAAGCCACCTGTAACTGATCGTAAATATGAAAGAGTCACAAATGTATAACAATCGTAATAATTTGTCACTACACAAAATCGTATTATTATAATATATTATATCACAATGTACTTGTTGTGGAAAAATAATAACAGCTATGTGATGAATTCATGGAAATCCGTGTGTAATGGTCTTGGGTTCGATCGGCGGCCGAGTCATGGTCGTAAATAATTATTATTTTATTGTTCGTAAAGTTAGATTTTTCGATAACGATATGATTCCCGGTCTTAAAGATTGACATACCATTTTATCGTGGTCAGTCAAATTAGATCGTAAACACTCTTAATTGGGTTTGACTTTACTGTTTTATTTTTTTTTTTTTGGGGGGGGAGGACTATCACTTTGTATAATAAAGTGATGTACTATAATACTCTATTATTATTGAATGAAGTTTATAGCGAATATTGTGCTTTGACTATTATTTTTACTTTACTCATTTATCACTCAGGAACATTTTTATTCATATTTTTCAAACTAAATTGAATTAATCCGAGAAAAACATATTATATAGAACAAATTATTTTGTCTGGCACTGGAATTAAATTATAAAATACAGAATATTGAACAATATTATATTTTTAAAATGTCTACATTTCTACAATTTTAGTCATTTTTTTTTTTTTTATATATATATAAGTACATAATAAATAAATCAAACAGATGTGTAAAATATATTGAATAAGCGCTAAAAATATATATATTCACACTTAAATTATATGATATTCCTCGTAAAAACTCAATAATATTAAATCTTAGATTAATTAACAAAACATGAATATTGATTAAAAGACAAACTAGAATACTCTCGGATTGATTTAAAAGAGTTCAATAAATGTCGGAAAAAATAAAATACTTTGAGTGTAAATTATATTAGTAAAGTAAAATCAATAATGCTTATATGTTTCTTTTAAAAAGGTAAACCAATAATATACAATATATACTTCATATCTGAATTTATGGAATGTACTTCGCACGTATTCATACGTATATATATATATATTATATAAGTGTATAATACAGTGTGGGGCAATATAATTTAATGCCTATATAGTTATTATTATTTTATATCAGCGCAAACGATATATTTTCAAACATTTATGACCTTTCGAAAGTATAATCTTTGAAAAAGACAATTTTTCAAAATGCACTCGATGTTTCAACTTATAGCATTTGAGATCATGATTTTTTTCGAACCCACGACCCTTTTTATAATCTAACTAAGGTACTGGAAAATGTGCAAGTAAAATAATGAATAAATAATGTATTTATACTATTCGTGGCAAACTTTTATAATACTGAGCGACATTTTGTATAGGAACAAAGGTCTATATTAATATGCATGATATTGGTAAATCACGATAATTCAAAATTTAAACGTAACGTGAAAATAATTTTTTGGGATTTTCGGTTGGTTTTATTAGTTTACCCTCGTTATTCGTAAATGTTCAAATTGCCAACCTCTGAATACGAGCTATAGTCTTGGCTCACAATTATTCATATACAGTATCCATAATATGCCTGCAGTGCTCCACAAAAGCCACAACTACGACCTATCCTAGAAGATCTTTGATCACAGTTTATCTAGTGCCCGTAGTATGCAGGATAAAAACTTGGCGTCCAGTACTAATTTTCCAGAGTTATAGTATAGCGCTGGCTAACATGATGACCAGTACTGGGTGCACAAGGACCAATCCAGCTGTGTAGCTACACAACCGCATTATTTCTCTCATTGTGAGTGTCATCGTTTGATCATTAATATAATTGCATGCCATCTATTAAACATAAATTTTGTATAATAGGTTAATCACTGAAAGAAGAAAGTTAATAAGTATTAAATAATCCTCTTACTGTAAATGCATTAGTTTTTTCTATAAGCTCATTTTAATAGCACGATACTTTTTATAAAAGTGTTAATCTTTTAAGATACCTTAATATAAAACATTTATTGGACAAAATAACGATTAATATAAGTTGTGTTTACTTCATTTCGAATAAATTAAAAGTAAAACGTACACAAGAAATAGATATAGGTTTAAGTTTAAAATTTAACTAATAATTATAAATTGTGCAGTATAGGAATGGTAAAATATTTTAAATATTATGTTCGTTTATATATTATTATATAGATACTTAATACATAATATATATTATATTTTAACATGAGATTTTATTTAGGCAAGTATATTACGTTAAACGTGTTGAATAATTAGGTTAATTTTTAGATAAACAAATAATAATAGTTGCAATAATCACAGAGTGAATACAGAGTGAAGGACTCTCAGTGATGGACTTTGTAGAGAAGCAGTTATATAAATTGTAGTGTTATTATTTATTATATATTAAGTGAAGCAGGTCGCGACAACTCTGACTTTTCTATCTCCTTTCGTGGTTGTTTGGGATAGTAACTGATAAAATGGTTGTAAGTATATAAAATCCCAATTTATTTAACTGTTCTTAATATACGGTAATAAGAAAAATTGTTTTAAACATTTTACAATTCATCGAACTTTTATGATTCTATTAAAATAATCTCAAGCTAATAAAACAAGTAAAAGTAATAATATTTAAAATAAATTATTTATTTTAATAACTCAAATATTTTGTTTTAAAACTTTTAATGAGAATGTCTTCAAAAGGTTTGTTATTGTTATAGGTATTCTAAACGTTTTATTTGTTTGATTAAAGTTCATACATTCTACCAAGTTTTCTTGACAGCTGCCATTTTTCTCTCCCAAACTTCGAAATATTATAGCAAAATGATGAAGTTATATATTTTATCAATATTTAAGAATGTTAAAAATAGTGTTACGAACGTCAAAAAACATCTTCTTTATCGATTTATCAATGTGGCCAAAAAATAATATTGCGTTACTGTAGTATTTAATAGAACAATAAATGTTAAAAATAAACGGAACAAATCTATACTATTTTCAGAATTCTCTTACCGACGAGCAAAGCATCGAGATTTTATTTGTTTTCCTTCAACTATAAACACTCAATATTGCGTGTAGTGCTTAAATACATGAAAGCGAATTTGACAAACACGACTCAGAGGAAAATTAGTACCTATAAAGTTATGGGACTGGAGGATTTTTTTTCTAGAGTGAAACAAACAACTTTTGAGAAAAAAAAACCTAGCCCCCTATGTTAGTGTTCAATTACAGTGCCCAGTAAACTTATCATTCATATTTCTAAATAAACTATGTATTAAAATATGTATAACGTATTTAATTGGTATGTTTTTGTTTTCCAAAAACTGGCGTATCGTAGCAGGTACATGTCAAGTTGTGGCATTCAGAGCGAGTGTTAGTGTGTTACGATGATCGTTGATATTAGTCAATTGTAATATAACATTAATTATTATTCATTATTATCAATAAATGGAGAGACTAGGTTTTTTTTTTTTTTTTTTAATTTGATTTCTATAGCCTACAGAAATAGAGAGAACAAGCTACATTACAATGACAACTATGTTAAAATCGTATGTTGTTACTTCTCTTGAAAAAAACAATCACGAATTATTTTGTTTTGATACCGACGTATCAATTGTGAATGCGAATGTTGTGTGATTTAAAAATTACTATTATTCGATTTTTTTTTTTTTTTGAATAATTCATCGTTTTTCGTTTTATACTGCGTCATTCTAGGTTACAAGAAGGTTGCCTTTGGGAACTGTGCGCAGACTATATGTTCATATTTCGCATTATCGGAATCCTGCATGTATAGCTAAAAAAATGATACATTTTTAGTTGTGCAAGTGATTTGATGGATAACGATGATGGTGCGTGTTACAGATAAATTTTTATAGTGCATCTCCAGTGTTGATAGTAGTATGTATAATAATATATGCTGTATAATATAGACGCATTTTAATGTGTCTATGCGTGATAATAATTACGTGGTGGAAATGTTAATTGCATTTCACTGCCCTCTTGGCTGGGGAATAAAATAAATGCTGCTGCTGCGCTATCTTTGAGAAACTCACACAACATATTAGTCTCATACACAGCCAAAGTACTGTACCACTCGACCTATATGTCATGTACAAGTATGAAATAATTTGTCACAGATATCACCATACGGTTAGAGACTATATTTGCATTTATATACTTTTATCAGTGGTTGTAAAAATATTCTATGATAGAAGACCTAAGATATACATTTCTTTTTATGAAACAGTGAAATTATATGCAATGTTCTATCACATATTTTTATAGAATTCATTGTAATTTACATAGAAGAGACATATTGATATTATAACATGCAGTTCATATTTTCATATGTATCTATGTCGTACTTTTTTCTATAACTGTTAAGAGTATTTCTTGGTAATTGCAAACGCATATTTTTTCATGTTTTTTTTATAAATGTTTAATTCCATAAGTAATGAATCCTACATCTGTTCTGAAGTTATTTTCATGTATAATAGCTTATATGTGTTGTTATGACGCTGCATATATTTAGGAATTTTGATAAAATCACTTGTGGATGGCGCATGACTCATTGTGTTCCCGCTCAATTACCATTAGAGACGCTACATGGCGGTCAAAATGGTTTAGTAAAGATCACCTGATCCTGTAACTTTTTTTTGGAAATATGGCTCTAAACTGTCGAAGAGTGAATAAAAGTTATACGACGAATTTTTCACAGATATTATAGTGTAAGTATAGTATGTATTATTTGATATTATTATCGATATCGTTTTCTATCCACTCTAGGTAGATTATAGTGTTCTTTTTTCAACGAATTATTTTTCGTTTATATTTTTCTTATTTACATCCCATTATATTCATTGTTTGCCAATTTTTCTAATCTGACGGTCCATATGCCTATATTATGTACTATATTCTCACGATATTTTTAGTAACTTATATCTATTATACGAATCGCAGTCATGTTTTCTAACTAATATTATTAATGTAAACACGGATGAATCGTTTCTCGTGTAAAACTATTGACGTTACATTTCAACAATGTGGTTTACGTTATATTACAAAAATAATAATTGGATTTTTGTTTTATCAAATTGTACAATAAAAATTAAGAAAATAATGTTACGTATTATTATGTATGTACATGTGTTGACAGTCTTCGTGATACCTCAGATATAAATACAGACTGTGTAATGAGAAAGGAAATTCATTAAGAAACAAAGACATAATAATATAATAATCATATTTTGAAAAAGAAAACGTTTTATAGCGAAGTGTATACCTATGTAAAGATTGTTATATGCATTTATAATAATTGTATATTAAATTCCGAAAACAAATTTATGGTTCGCAACACAATAACACATATCTTGTTCCTGGAAAATTCTTTCAAAATGGTTTTGTTCATGTCTTTTACTTTAACGCTGGAACATAATTCGTATACAGTAACGTATTGTATACTATATTGTATAGCTCGTTAGTGTGTGGTTGTTATTTTAAACTTACTAAAACATTTTCAGTATTTTTTTGAGAAAATGTCAAAAAATAAAAACCTTATTCAATAATAAAGACATTATAAAGTTTCATTGTTAAAGCACTCCGCCGTACAAAATGTCCCATTATGCCCTTATAGTTATTTTGCGCAATTATCGTATAATTACAGTTTTTCTATAAAAAGTTACACATCATTAATAATATTGAACAGTATGCTTAATGGACTTAGATAATTGTACACATATTTTTTAATGATTCAAGATAAATTTAGTTATTTTTATTATTTTTGAATGTAATAATTGTTATGAATTAAAACAGTGGATTACGGACGGGGGGGGGGGGCAGGGGATTTTTCAATTCCTAATAAAACATTCACAATGATTTCTTAACAAAACTATTAATTGATCTACTGGATTTACTTGTAACTTGTAGTTAATAAAGTAATAAGACAAAGTTGATGATTTAATTAGCGTCTTTTAAGAAAAAAATACTACTAAGATTAACTTAAAAATTTATTATTATTATTATTGAAACAATCAATTGTCAAAAGGAATAAACAAAATGTGTTTATTCATCATTAAATTCATTTGAAATTCCATTTTATCGATAATATTATTTAATTACTATATGCTCAGCGTTCACAACGAAATATGTTTAACTTTATATACGAGCATATAATTAGCGGGATAGCATAATTTGGTACACGCTTGATGTTTCTATCAATCATATTTTCATAAGGCACAAATCGTATGCAAATTCTAATCAGGCTTCGATTTGAACAGTAGTTTATTACACCAGAACTATCCAAAACTCAATTGTATTCAAACAAAATACACTGAGCATATTATTCTAAATCTACTACAGACGTATTGTTAATTAGGTCAGATTTATTTACTGGAGATGACTGATAATATTACATACTCAAACTCAGATATTAATACTATACTTTTCTACATTTCGAAAAAAATATCAATTTTTTTATTTCATTTCGAAATCTTGGACTACCCTCCGGGACTTGCCTGATGTAGCATTATTTAATAGGGCAGCGTTTTTATGAGTATTGACCCATTTGACCCACTGGTGGGTACAAATTCAATTTTTGATGGGTCAAAATGTTTTTAAACTGTATAAGTTATAAACAATGAATAAAGTATTAAAAATCCAAAATTTTTTTCTAAAACCTGTCATATTTTTCATATTATTATTTAATAAACATAAACTTTTTGGAACGATGGGTATTTTTGGTATGTCGTTATCCCACGATTATCGCGATTTGATGATCGAACATTCTCAAACTAAAAAAAACGGGTAAGTGGGTACCGATCTGCTGTACATTAGGTGCCGTATGGATCATTATTATATACATAAGAGTGTTAAATTTGAATCTAATGATAGGTATCATTGTATACGAAAAACAAATCTGAACGGAGATGATTTGTCAGCCTAGAATATAATTTCGAATGGTTGGTGAAAAAGGTGGTTTATGTTTTAATTGCCTATATATACCAGAATTTAAGTTCTTTTATAATTATTATAAGTTAAACTTATGGAAAATCTCGTATTGAACTTTCAACTCTTAACTACTTATACAAACATTTTTTGAATTATACCTACAAAATAATTTGCAAATATTCAGGAATTTGACAAATTTTTTTCAATATTTAAACTTCAAATGCTAATAAAAAAAAGTTGTGCATATGTATTCTTATAATATTTTAATCACTATAAGAATAACTTATGAGGAACTTTGAAATAAATTGTTAAGTATTTCGATAGGGCCAAAAAAATTTATCGACACTTCAAAAAAAATTTTTCAGAAAATTTGAAAATTTCAGTTGTCTATAAATAGTTCAAAAAAAGTCAAAATATTTTGAAATTTAAATCATGTATAGAAAACGCAAATTTAAATAATTGGTAAAATTTTCAAGTATCTATGACTTATACTTTTTGAATAATAACAAATATTTAAAATCGTTTGAGGATAAATCGTAATCGTTACGCTATTTCGTAAAAATTTAAAATTCAAACGCACTTAAAATTTTTCCTATAATGATGCTTCGAGTTTTCTCTATAGATACTTGAAGGAAAACTTATGGAAAACTTGGTGTTGTATTTTAATCCTTAGTTTTATACAAAAAAATTTATAATTTTTCAACTTCAAAATTACATGCAAATTTTCGCGTTTTTGATAGTTTTCGTAAAAATTTGAATTATAAACGCTTATAAAAAAAAATTGTGACTAATGATTTTTAAATTTTTTTTATCTACAATAAGAACAACTCATAAGGAACCTTGTTTTAAATTTTCAAAACTTTTTGGTCCTCTAAAATTTTTTTATCGACACTTCAAAACAAATTTCTCAAAAAAATCCAAAATTTCAGTGGTCTATACTATAAATAACTCAAAAAAGTAAAAAATTGTTGAAAATGGAATTGTATATAGATAACATTAACATAAACATTTGGTGAAAATTTCATGTATTTACAGTGATTAGTTTTTGGATTACAACTATATAAAAAAATCGATTTGGCCGAAAACTGGTTTTGCTTAAAAATTCCCGTTTTTCCTTAATTTTTTTTTGGTTTTTTTTTCAGGCACTTTTGAAAAGTATTGGGAAATTCAAATAATGACCCAATGCACCAACTAGATTCAATTTGCTATCGGAAACCAACCCAAAGTTTGAAATTGAAGGATTATTTTGACACGTTCTCGTGTATACAACCCCCCCCCCCCAAA
>VUJU01002949.1:0-31043 GCA_009835225.1 Aphis craccivora | reverse complement strand
GTTATAAAGGTGTTGACCGCTGTATAGTTGCCCTCGAATGAAACTTTATTTATATCAACTGAACCCGACACCCTGTGTAAAACCATTTTTTGTAACCATTTACTCTCGATTTGTTGAATAGCAATTTTTTTTTTTTTTTTAATAATTTTTTATTGTTACCTACAAAATAATATTATTTAGGTGTATTATAGTATAAATTAAGGAATATATAGTGAAATTAAAATTAAATCATCAGACATTCATTTTCATAAACCATACTATTTTATTGATTTTGTTTTAAAAGTTTGTTCTATTTTCAAACTTTTTGACTTTTTAGAAATGATCGAATACTTGAAAATTCAAATTATAGATCCTGATCAGAGCGATGAATTTATTGATTTTAAAATAATATGTGATTTGTATACATATAAATTTTCAACTTTTAAAATGGTTTCTGATAAAAAATTGTACTCAATGATTGGACTTTTAAATAATTAAAAATTCCAGTGTTTTTCAAAAAAATTGGGAAAACAAAAAACTAGTTTATGAAAAACTTAAAGAAATTTTTGTAAAAAAACCTATCAGTTCTTAATAAAATTAATTTTTTTCTTGTTATGACTTAAAAACAAATAACCGCAAATTGAAAATTTCACTGGATATTTATACATACTATACATTTATAAATAAATGATACATTTTTCAATTTATTTGTACTTTTATTGATCTATTTATAGACATTTTAAACATTAAAATTGTTTTATTTAAATACTGTTAAAAATGCTTTAAAATTAAATACTAGATTCCTCATAATAGTTACCTACTAATTTTTTGATTAAATAATATCAAAAATGTATCGTCATAATATTTTTAAAAACAACAAGTTAGAATTTTTACAAAATTTATTGAAATCATTCAATTTTACAATCAGCATTAGCATTTTGTAATAATAAAAAAAAATTATAACTATGGTTTGACAATTTAAGTAGTTTTTATTAAAATATATGTAAGTAATATAACCATAATTAATTTTATAAATATTTAAAGTCCAAATATGGATATAATTACATATTTTAATTTTTAATAACGAGATATTCTTTATTTTGTTAAATTACAAAACATTTTTCATAGGGACTTAAAACTTTTGGTTTATTATGAATTTTTGTATACAGAATGATATTTTTAAAATAATATATATATAAATAAATAATACATTCATTGTATAATAATTTCTCAATATATAGGTATACCTCCCTATTTACACTGTTTCAAGGTAAATAAACTCAAAAGTTTATAACAATTATATAATATTTTACGAAACATTTATAATATAACAAGGTAATATTTAAAAAAAATTAATTTAGTCCACCGTAATAGTAGTAATAAAATAAATTACTTTAATAGCTATAGTATCAAAAAATATATCATGAAATAGACTGACCGCTTGAGTTTAGAATCATTTTTCTTACACAATATAATATCATTGATTTTAAATGTAACCCATTAATTAAAGCTTAACTTTATGTACCACACGGCAATATACTAGTTTGCTAATTTATTGTCTTTAATATATATTTTTTTAAATATAACATGTTATTAACTATCGTTTAATCATCACATTAAGTGATTTTTAGTCATATTTTTAAAGATATAGACATGTTTTATTAAAAACTATTATTAATAATTTAAAACAATTCATCAATTGTTTGAAATGTTAACATACATCACACAGATTTCAAATTATCTCCAATAATACTTATCAAAATTGACTTTTAAATTAAAATGATGAAAATTGAATTCTTCGACCAATTATTGAAACGGGATGGTAGCAATACGCGTTGATATTTAATCATTAAAAAAATCCTCCAATGATACCTGTGATTTATGTATTATTATCAATTATCATTATAATGATATTAATAAAGTTAAATTTATATACGATTTATTTCTACCGTTTTGGTCGAAAAAAATTTTTATTTTTTTTTTATTTTTATCACAATGTGGTGAATTCGTAAAGTCAATCCACAAAGTCATATAATATTTATATTATCATGATATCATTTTGTTAAAGGAATATTTATTAACATGACTATTATAATAATATTATTTTAATTAATGGAATACCTGAACAACAAACTCACGGCGTGTATCAAAATAGCCTATACAATACGCCGTGTGATCATAATGTTACATACTTTAAAAATTAAATTGAAACATTAAATAGAAATTCTGTACCTATTATTTTTATCTGATATTATGAATACCTATTTAAAATAATATCATTTAGAAATATCAATTAACAGTTTTTTGAATAATTAGTAAAAACTGAATTCCAGGGCAATTATTTAAATGTTCCTAGTTTTTTTTTTAATGGTATTTATTTATTTATATAAATAAAGGTACAATATAGGCTTAAGCACAATATGATAACGCAAACTTATTTTAACATTAATATAAAACTATTGATAAAATATTAAACATAATAATTATAAGTACGGAAGTATTGTAGGTACATAGTAATTAAACTATAATGTACATTGGATAGGTATAGTTTGTATTCTTATAGCAAAAAAAAACTATTTTATGGATCAATGCCCAAGATAATTATAGCAAAATGAAAAAATATCCTATACTAAAATATTTAAGAGATAAATATCTGGGGTAGAAAAAAATCAACCGATATCTGATTTGAACAATGAAATAACTAAATTATAAGAACATTGAAAGTAGCTTGTTCAACAAAAAAATAAATACGAACAATAATTATTACATTATTTTTAAAAATAATTTTAAAATAAAATGATGAAATATTAATAATGATTAATGACTTTATTCAAATTCATCACATTAAAAAAAGGTGTAATTTTTATAATTATTTTCAAGTTCCAATAAAAATTAATAATAATACATTGGGTACATGCGTATAATTGTTCACGGAATACAATAAATATATTTTTATAATCCAAGTTTTATACATAATCCCAATTATCTTACAATTTATGATAAATAATCAACATTTTTGATTATCGGTGTAACATATATTATTTTCTAATATTAGATTCATTGATTTTATTGTAATCATTGGTATACCAGTAACTATATTAGAATTGTATTCATATTCTAAAATCGTAAAGTATGATTAATAAGACTATACACTGTATAAATAGCAGCAGCATGTTGAAAAAATATAGATATTTAACCATTATTTAATAACGTTTCGTTTTAATTTTTTTTTGTTTCGGAACTAATTAACAAAAATTAAACATACGAATTATTAAAAAATATATATCAAAATTACCATTATTCTTTGTCACTATTATTTAAATTTTTTAAAAAATTTAAATAAAATAATTAAATTATATAATTATTATTTTAACAATCTATATTTTCAATATATATACATATTTTTTTGGAATTATGAATTTTGTCATAACCATCGGGTTTTATAATATTGAATTCTTAGTTTTAGAATAATCTTGGTTTATTTTATTACAGGGTACTTAGAGTGCTAGATGAATTTGATATATAATATTATATAATATGTTATAAATATAAGTTCACATGTACAGTATAATAATATGTATTATGTATGGTTTTTGTACTCACTTAACATTTTTTTGAAAAATCACTGCTGTACATTAATGTTTAGGGTTTTATATACATTTATACACAACTTGGAAGTGATAAATATGTATATATGTATAATGGCTCGACGATGACGTTTACGTTTTGCGTGTACTTTTAGCCGCTAGACGCATTTCCGGCTTGTCACGATCATTGCATACCATAATAGCACAGATTTTATATATATATATATATACGAGCAGTAGTGTACCCTGTATTAAATCCAGCTCAGTTTATTCACCGAAGTGATCAATTCCTTCCGGACGTTTGCCAGTTCGCACCCCGAAAATCATTCCTGCATATAATAATATGCTTGCCACGCTGATTGTTTGTCGGACTTTTTCAACTTTTTACAGTCACCGTCGTCAATCGTGTCATCGATCACGCACGCATTCAACTTTAGACTAATTTATTCAAATCGTTCGTTTGGATAAAAAAAAAAAAAAACACTATTATTTACCGATTTTTATATTTATTGTATATTATTTACATAAAACTATAGTAGTAGGTATAATTGCATTTCAAAAATCTAAATACATTTTTTCGATTTTCATTGTCAGTTTTATTTTTCTAATAATAATATTATATTATGTTTATAAAATTGTAAGACAGTGGGTACTTACAGAACGACGCTACGTTTGAGAAAACATCGTTGTTGTTTTGGTTATGGTTTATTGTTAAAATTCAAATTAAACAGCTCTTCCCAATTAGTTTCTTGGATTAGGTATTATACAACTGTTATAGAATAACTGAAGAAATCAAATAAATTGACTTTATCAATTTATCTAGTAACCTTATAATATTTAGCTTGTATATTATTCAAATTAGTACCTCCTAATATAGTAATAATTTCTTTGTAAAACTTTATTATTTAAGTTTTTTTTTGTTGCCAAAAAGGATATTTTAAGGAATGTATTGTATGCATTAGCTTAGTAACGCGGACCTGGTGGAGGTGAATTGTGATCAGTCTCGTAGATGGGTGGTCGGAGTCTGTGGTACTGCAACCGTTGTTGATGATGTTACTGGTCACGAAAATGGTGATAGCCGATAGGTTAATCTACGTGATCGGACGAGAGCTTGTTGACATGGCCTTTGGTAGTTTTTCCTGTCGGTCATATCACTGGCGTTCGTAGCACCCGTGTTGTATCATTGACGTAGCAGAGTGACGACCGCCGGTGGCTGGTACTCGTCCGAATTTTCTTCTCGTCCCGCCTAGCCTTTGAGGCGTTGGGGGAAGAGTCGACTGAGTCACATCGTCGTTTCTCGTGGTGGCGGTTGATAAGACCGATCGCTGCGGTGGCTGTACTTTGTACTGGTGACCGTTGCGTACCGTTTCAATAGTCGGGTCTGTTTACATGTTCGGTTTGTTTATCAATATGAAAATAAAATGTTTTTGGCGCAAGAAAAATAAAGGATGCGCAAAGGCTACACGTTTATTTATTGTGAATCAATATCCTTTAACCATACGTCCTCGTAAATTCAATCAAAATACCATAATCATTGATATAATATATATATATACATGATATATTTCTGACTTAATTGCTAATAAAAGTTATTTTATCATTTTTGTTGTTTTTATTTGCGACGTGGTATGTATAAGAAATATAACCAATAGAAACATCCACTACAATCGCCCACAAACTATTTTCTTGTTATATTATATACCGTTGCATAAAATGTATATTGTATTCATACCTCCTAAATCATTTAATATAATAAAACATTTCCCGTGGCGAGAGATCCGGTTCATTTTCATATGTAAACACAAGCGATCTTGTATAACATTTGCCACTGTCTAGACTTTTATATAAACAATACCTATGTTAAACTATACACGTTATATATTATATTATTATTGGTACCTATTCTACCTATAATTTATATTAATAAAGACTGAACTATAATATATTATATATATATATATATATATATATGTAATACAGTTTGAAAGTATTAACAAAAATCTGAATAATCTCAGAATTGTTTTATTATTATTATTATTTTGTGTGTATCGCGTAAATTGTTTTTTTTTAATAATATGGTTAAATTGCGGTCATGAAAATTTGAATCTGCAATTACAAGGAAGATATCAGTATCATACTTAATAAAAAATAAAAAGCCGGTTTGTTTTTAATTTAAAATTAAGCAATCAAAACAAAATGTTGTTATTATACAAACAATTATAATAACATTAAAAATAATAAAAATAAAAATAAAAATAACGAACCATCCATTCTTTATTATAATTATATTTAGTTACTTGTTTATAATTTCACTGACTTTAACTGTAATAAACGTAACTTTATAAAGATAGATATATTTTTAAAATTGTATAATATTCATATAATTTTAGAAATGAAAGAATAATAATACTGTAGCTATCATTTAAGGGTGTGCATTTGCATCACCGTGAAATATAATAATTATTTAACATTTATCGTATAGGTACTATCCATATTTGTAATAGAAAATGATAAACATTTTTCTTATGCAAATAATGTTTTGATGGTTTTTGATACCTTATGTTCAAAGTACAGTGAGGGTTTTAATTTCTTAGATCGAAATGTTTAAAAAAAAATGTCTCGTAATATTTTGAACGTAAGATTCGCTCCATTCTACCACATATTTACACATGACGTAATCTTCTATTTGTATATGAGTAGGTGTACAGTTAATTCAAATGAAACGGTCCAAAAATGGACATATTTTATGTGTTAAAAATAATTAAAATAAAGTTGCAAACAAGTAAGTAAACTGTTAGTTTTAAAGGTAGGATTATAATAATATAATATTACTTATTATATTACATGTTCCGTTTATAAACACAGTAGAAGCCGCTTTTATTAGGAACGCTTTTGGACCAAGATGAAATTTGTCAATTAACCAATTGTTTGTAATAAGCGATCGGTTTTATTTACTTTGAAAAACAAATGTATAATTAAAAAATATACATACAGTAAAAAAAAAAAAAAAAAATGAATTAATTATTTTATTTGTTACCGTAAAATATGTATTTATCAATTTCTGTGTTTTTGAATGTAATTTGATGACCATGTGTATTATTATTTAATATTTATTATTATATTACTATACCTAGCGAAAACACTATTTTATAATGGTAAGTTTAAAATGACCATTTTTTTTTTTTTATCTAGATAGGTAGGTATATTTTGTTTATCTAAATATCTAATATCTTATTTTTACAAGTTTTAAGTCAACTTTATGCAACACTAGAATATATTCACTTCCTCCAATTATAACTTAAAAATTAATAATCAATGTTGATGTCTTCCTATTTTGAACACTAAAATTGGTCATACCTTAATTGTTAGAAATAACGAAAATAAATATCGTAGAGATGCAGAGTATACCCTAAAGATGTGATCTGTAATATTTGGAAAAATTAATTAATTTTAACCAAACGTCGTGTTTTGTATAATTTTTTTCCTAAGCATTGACCATAAAATTTAATTGTGTAAAATAATATAAAATAGCGGCTTTATTTTTTTTTTTTTTATCGAACTGACTAATCGACAACAGGCACGTGCCCACTACGTCGTTTATTTATAAGTACTCATCTGCATATATATTGTTATTATGATGGTTACCTGCATGTTTTTTAAGACATATTTAACCTGCAATTATAACACAACTATTACTGTATAATGTATATGGTACGCGTATAACTTACAAGGTAATAATAATATTATGATAACGCGTCCTCAAAGGATAGGTACTTTCAAAAGTTGTTTTTCCCTTTTATCTATATTTTAATAACTATCTATATTTAGGCACGTCGTATATCATTTAATATTTATACTATATTTTAATAAACCTACCTACACCATAATAACGATAATTAACTGTAATATAATGTGCGCACCCCCCCGCGTAATGACGCGTATCATCGATTATAATATCTTCGTTATTTCTATATTATGCACGTGTGGGGTGCAAGGCCGAAAACGGCAGCCGGGCCCATGCACACCTCAGACACTTAAGTATAGTTTTATACACATTATAGTATTATAATATTATAATACGTACATGAATACGCATGTACTGCCGCGGGAGGAACTTCTCTTGGCGCAGGAGTAGAACCACCACCAGGTGCTATTGTTATTGTTTCAGGAAGAAAACTACCCGACGCTCGCGCTATACCTATACTACACCTATACACAGAGTATACTATTATTTATAATATTATACTATATAAATAGTTTTTCCGAGGGTTCTGGCACGGCGTTCGCACTTACGCATTAATTATTTATTTAAATGTTTTGCTTAATGGCGTCAAAATGGGTTTTCCGCCGAAATCGGCCCGGGTCCCACGCTATATATATATGAGTATACTGCAGCAGCACTGACTTGGGAAAAATAATGTATAATGCATATATATGTATATATATATATATATATATTTACAATTGTAGGGCTTGCCGGTATTGGCTGGTCGGTTATGGGGTGGTTGAGGGGGAAGAGGAAACGAACAGTTGTGCGGTATATTATACTCGAGAGCGATTCGGAACGAAACTCACACCACACCGCCAACCGTCGTTGCTGCCGAAGAGTGGTTAACCGTCACGTTTCGGTCGGGATCAAAAAAGTTTTTTGCGTTGATTTCACTGGCGCGGGCCACCACGCGACTATTTTCCTTAAACTTTTAAATCCTTTTCGCGTTTTACGTAAACTTTAAAACGCATAATTTATATAAATTATTTTGGTTTTAAGTATAACAGATTATATTTTGATAATATAATAATAAACGCGTTCATAATAATATAATACTTTACTTTGTAGGTTCTTAAAACGTATATAATATATAGGTAACAGTTTAGGTACTGGTATACTATACACGGTGTGATTGTTTTTAATCTATTCATTTTATATTACCAAAAACTTATAACTATAGACATATATTGTTCTATATTTTTTAACTCTTATAATAATTATACGTATGCTAACTAGAATCGATAATTTATCAGTGAAAATTATTATTATTATTTACTTATATATAAGTTAAGTAATATTTGACTATCTACGTTGCTATTGCCGCCTTTATCAATATATTATAAAAATAATAAAGTTATGGCTTTTTTGTTTATTTTTTAATTTTCAATTTCTTCTAAACTATAAAAAAATGATCTAAAATAGTAAATAAATGTAAAATAAAGTTCAATAATATAGTTTTTTATATTATTAAAAAAGGCTTAAGCTTTCAAAGCAACGTTCATGAAGTCACCCTCAAAAAATTCGAAAGTCATCAATATTCGGACCTTTATCATAATACAATTAGTAACCTGATCATGCTCTTTTAAATTACAATTTTTTAAAACAACATGTACAAATTATTTATATCTATTATAGACTTTGGATATTTGCAATAACGACAATAAATAATTTTAATTTTAATCATTTCGACAATATTTATAAGTACTTACTTAAAAATATATTATTGTTAAATTTCAACTAACTCTAACTTGGTAAATTGTTCAATTAAAAAAAAAAAAACATATTTTTGACAGCAAACATTGTTTAAAAATAATTGTTTATCTGGTTTTATAATATAAAAAAATTGCTTTGGTAAAAAAAAAACCTAAATTTTCAATTGTATTATGCATACACGTAACGAAAGTGCTAAAATGTTGAAAAAATGTGTACTTCAATATTCTCTTTAAACAGAAATTTTTAATGGTACCTACCTCTTATGGTAATATATTTTTTAATTCAACCCTTCTCGCTATACTTACTCATCGTTTGACCCAAAATAAAATACATAATTATAATTAATTATCAACCTTTACCGATGTTTATAATTATTTATAATAAAAATTAAGGATTTATTCCCCGAGATACAGCGTGTAGGTTTACTTTAAAAAAATATTACACTTTGACCTTTTTGTCGAAATAACAAAAACAATAATTATCATAAATTTATAGCACTAAAACATACCCATCGTTATATAGGTACAAATGTATGTAATATAACCCAGAACGCAGAATCTAATTCAACCCAATTTCTGATGGGGGTGAAAATTGTGAAAAGGATAAAATATCTTTCATGAACATAAATATACGCATATTAATATAATACAATATAATAGGGTGTTATTGTATGTATCAAAAATTCGAATGTACATTAAACATTATTGCATTATTGTAGGTATTTCATTTTTATTTTTTTATAATACCATTGGTTGATACTCAAATAACTACATCGAATTAAACATTGTATAACATGAAAAAAATAATCAATGGATGGATACAGAGAAAAAACTACAAACACACTTTTCCTTTTATAGTATTATGGTGATTTTATTGAAACTGAAAATAATCCATTTTAATGACCAAAACCGAAATATTACTTCGATACCATGTTCGTCCATAATAGTATGACGTGATGTACATGAGAGTTGATATTAACCAAATCGCTGAATATTAGTTATTTGAAATGACTAATTAACATTTTATTAAATGTTTTAAAAAAAATAATAATAATGAAAAAGAATAATAAATAATAAAGTACATGGCTTTCAAAAATAATGTATTGTTTGTTTTTATTGAAAGC
This sequence comes from Aphis craccivora, assembly GCA_009835225.1. Taxonomy (NCBI): domain Eukaryota; kingdom Metazoa; phylum Arthropoda; class Insecta; order Hemiptera; family Aphididae; genus Aphis; species Aphis craccivora. Next base: position 20,872 of record VUJU01002949.1, on the reverse strand, counting down.
AGATGTCGGTGGTAGTTGTATGATAACAAAGAAAAGATCACGTATATCATTAGCATGCAAATCAAAATCAATTTATTAAATTAAAAACAACGACACGAATAACAGAAATGATTAATATTTACGTTTAGGAATCATTTTAATTCCATTTTGCAATCCGTTGAATAAATTAATATGATTACGTATTTATATTAAAATATAACTACAGTATATTTATAATTATTTTTTTTATTATTAAATTTATAATTATTAATTTATTACGAAATATACGTCGAATTGATATCGATCGACCTACAACGTGATGCTAATGTAATATTAAAAATAAAAAAAAATAAATGAAATTTTAATAGTATACTGAAATGTTAGAATTCAATAAATTTATTTTATAGGCACTTTTTCCGCCGATGAGAATAATAATTATAATTGTTCATACGTAAGTAACGAATTCGAGGATACACGAAAAGAAGACACCGCGAAGTGAATACCTACTGTGTAATCTCACTATCTCAGATATGTATAAAACAGCCACGCGATTCATATACGGTACACAATCGTAGACACACCATAAATCTTCTACATAAATATATAATATGTATTTGATATTAGCCCCAAACACCTGTCAGTTTTATTTTAAAAATAATAACAACTACAATCTACAGTAATTTTTTAGTCGGAACAGGTATCCATAATATTCTTAAACTGTCTTATAGTATATATTTTATGATTGTATCATACATCTGTTGTTTTTTATGCATATCGTGTATAAACACACATATGTTATAATATACCTACCCAGGTACCATAATCCATCGCTATTATTATATTTTCGTACGATGTATATAATTGTTATTCTATAAAGTAAAAACATTAATATTGTAAGTTTACGAATTAACGATATAAATAGTGTAATATTATTATTTAGGTTCTGTTTGTTGATATATATTTTATTTCACAGTGCATAGATAATAATAATAATATGTAATAGCGTTTAATTTTAATAGACCTAGGTCTACAATATTGACAGACGTAATTTGTTACTTTTAATCACTTGATCCGATTCAATGAGCATGTGCGCGTACCTATCAGACAACAGTCACAACATAAATTAGTTTAAGATGCGATAATAAATTGTTTCAGTAAATATTATTTAAGCGTATAAAGATTGTGATTGTAAATGCGCAATAATATTATGTGATAGGTACCCCGTAAAATGAATACACATTTATTAAAATTACTACTAGTAATTATTGATTATTGTATATTATACGTATATTTGCGGAGTTGTTTATCACATAATATTTTACAATTTGCCATAAATCATAATGTTCACACTTTACGTTTATAACTATAACGTATGAAGACACTTATCAGTCTATATTGTCAGAATCCTCCTTATCGACTCCAAAGAAAATTGTGTCATCACTAGTTATAGTAAAATCATATACACGAAAGTGTCACTAATAACTATAATGACTAATGACCAACTCATTTTTTCAAATCTTCACAAATTTATAAAAACAAAACACAAAGGATATGCTTATGTACAAAAAATAATGTTTAATATATCGTATATGATAATTCGATTAAAAAATATATATTACTTCTAACAAGTCTTAGTGGAAGTCTGCTTATTGTACTCGCCAATATGATGTCATGCAAAATGTATGTTCCAAAGCAACCATAACACAAAGTATTTTTTTTCATTTTTGTTAAAAATTAATCAATTACCAAAATGTTTAGAACATTTTCAAATGCACAATACTATTAAAGTATTAAATACAAAAACAAAAAATTTTCTTTATAGTTTATAATAATAAATTAAATGTATATTGTATTTTTTTATGAAAATTTTCAGCACTGAACGTGTTAAAATTTAAGTATCTAATATATTGTTTGGTTATGTAAAAACAATTCATATTTATATATTCTATAAACAATAATGTATGCGTATAATGTATAGCGTATTGTATACCATAGCACAGAGGTTGGTTTAATATATTAACATAAATATTTATTTTTTAATTTTTCACAATATGCTTACATGCGTAGGACGTGGATGCCTATTTGATTTCATATTATTACACGCAGGCAGGTTACTTAGATTTAAAATATTATATCGTCCGGTATACTATGTCATGATAATTAATAATAATGTAGGTACACTAGTATGATCACGGTGCCGTTAAACATTTATATGTATTATATTTTATAATGTATTCCTCAAGCTGTTTTTTTTTCTCGCTAAATAATAATATATTTTACGACAAAAGTGTACCTATATGTTAGTGTATTTCGTTTAAGCGCTTATATACAATAATATAACAGTTAGGTACTTCAAAAGTGTGACAATAATAATATAGTACCCTAGCGGTAACTGTAACCTGATGTACTCTTGTACACAATATACTTATGTACATATTCCCGTATGACGTATTAGATACTCGAACGTATAGTGAGCGAAGAGCAAAAAATATGCGAAAAAGATAGAAGATTTTCTGTATACAGACCCGCGGATAGTGTGTGCGCGCAACAGCGGCATCAGAAGCTTTCATTAGTGCGATTTATAAAAATGTATAATTGAAACGCCGTGAGTACCTATATGTATATATTATATAATAATAATATCGTATAATATTATATAATACATCCGAGTACAAGGCGACGTGTTCACCCGCGGAATGCGCCCGACCGATGATGTGTAAATCGAGTCTACGTATTATGTACATAATATTATTGTACACACTTTATTATTTTATAATATACATTTTTTTTTATCATTCGGGACGTAAAAACCCACGTACACGTATAAAATGTGAACGCGAGTATATATTATTAATTATTATGTCCGATCAGGTTTGAAAAAAAAATATTATTTTATAATACATTATATACATAAGTATTTATATAATATAATGTTTAATGTGTATGATAATTATTAATGTCACACCAGTCACGATATATTATATTATAATAATATTGTGTCATGTGGGTTTTTGGTTTATTATCAACAAGTACTTATATATATATATATATTATACGAGTTGTTCCACTTAAATGGCCACGCTGTTATTTATATTATTTTCAAACTAAAGTGTTATAATAATAAGCTGCGAAAGTTTTCGTCCACTAGTCGGCCGGCTGATATAACTACTTAAAATACTTTTTGAAAAAAAAAAAAACGTTTTCTCCAATATCCTATACCGATAAATCAATAGTTTCGTAAAAGTATTCTGTGGTTTATAGTTTTCTTTTCCAGTAAGTTGTTAATTAATAATTATTAGGTTTATACCAAAAAATGTTTTATTTATTTAAAAATCACTGTCACAAACAGTAGGTTACAAAACTAGATTTGTTTTTAAAAAATGTTAAAACGCAATTATGTATAATAATAAATGCATACCATAGCTAGTATATAAAAATACGACAATTGTCTTATAGAGTTGTATATTATATCATAATAATATACATACCTATACTACCTACCCGGCTACCCACATATCTGGTGCTTACATGTCTGTATTGAAAATTTGATTAAAAATAAAAAAACTAAGGATGAGTGGGAAATCGCATGTACCTAATATTAAAATTTGGTGATCGGCGAAGATAATAATATTATCAATTATTATTATGTGAGTAGGAAAAGGACATAATCTTACCCTTCCCACTAACTGGTCGGTTTCCGTTGCGTATCATTTGACAGAGTTTGAAGTGAAGGCGACAGACCAGCTATAAGTTATAACTATAGCGCGCCTCGCTTAAAAATGCGCGGATACGAAAAAAAAAATGCTTGAAATAAATCAATGAGAGAGAAAGACTGCATGGCAAGCGAGTCTGTCGTGTTTCGTGTATTATAATAACACTATTTATAATACATATATATATTTATTATTGTAGTCTAACGTATTATAATACTGGGTAGTAAAAAAATAAAAAATAATAAAAAACCGACAAGTAAAATATCTTAACGGTGTTTTTTTTCATTTATACCTAATCCTATGTACCGGGTAATGCGCACGCTATCGTGGGACGCGAGCGCGCGTGTATATATAACATAATCTAAGGATTAGTAAAATATAATATTATAAAATATATACTATAAGACGTTCAAAGAAAAAGATTACGCAAAAATTTAGTTATTATTTTAATATATACATGTATACTTTTTTAATCGATATATATGCGTGGATATATATATATATATATATACATTTATGAACGCGTAGGTGCGTGATAGCCGGGGATGATCATGAGGAGTAGGATGAGAAAGCGTATAACGAACATAATATTATTATTATAACCAACTATACATAATAATATTATAAATCCTCGTCGACGATGACGGACGTTTAGCTGCACTTACATTTTTAATATATTATAAACGGACAATGTAAATGTAAAAAAAAAAAAAATCACTGGCAAAGAGCTCGGGCGTATGGGTTAAAAAGGTTTTCGTTAAAGCTTTTTCAAAGCGATCGGATAACGCGAGCGCAACGGGTAAGTCATCATCTATCGTTTTCTCCACTACATAATATTATACATATTTATATTGTATAATGTATATACTATATACATACTTATATAACTCCTATAAATACATTATAATAGGTTAGGTTAGGTTCAAGAACATAATTCATAATATGACGTCATAAAACATTTTCGCCATTTTGAGATAGTTAGGTACCGTTCAGTTATAATATTGCTATAATAATTATTGTTTTCTGTTACACGATCATACAGATCTCAATGGAGAGCTGAACATTTGTCAAATTCGGCAGTCTACTGTCTCTAGCGACTCCTAATTTATTATAATTATTCACCACTGTTAGTGTTTATCATCTAAATGTTTGTCATTCAAATCGACTGATTAACATAATAGTAGAAAATAATACAATTCCAGATTTAGATTTTCGATGTTAATTTAAATACGAGTGAAATGACAACCAGTGAATTTTTATTCAATGTATTCACAATTCACTGTTAGTCCATCATCGTCGGATCTGCTACAAAAACATTTAAAACTGAAAATATGAACTCAATGTTTAGGTTACAAAAGTTATTTTAATATACAAACTTGTTTCAGTTGGAACATTCTCAACAGTTTTCAAGAATATCTCAAAAATGTGAAAAGGTAACATTTTTTTGTAAATCTAATATTCTAAAATCATATTGTATTCCCAAATTTTCCTCAGAATCGTTTTTAATATAATAAAATAATATATTTTTATAATATTGCCTTATAGCATAAACAAAATAATTGGCAATATTTATACCACTGTGATACTGACATACTTTAATATCACTACAATACGATATTATGTTATATCAAGCACTTAGAGGAGTGTAGATGATACAGATGAGTGGCTTATATTATAAAAATCAGGAACATAATAAAATTAATTTAACATCAAGCTTGGATCCAGGGATAAGCTAAAGGAGTTTACTTGTCACCTTAAAAATGGTATACATTATTACACATTTATATAATAAATAGTTCATAATATGTCTAAATGAAGTTCATAAATTTAAAATCTATCGCTATCAAATTACCTATATTTACAATTTTATTAATTATAATCTATTTAGTAGATATTTGCTAAAATTATAATTGTATTTTATCCGGAAAAAATGTGGCCTCTCCTCATTTCAGATTTCTAGATTCACGTCTGTACACAATGAATAAAATATTCTCAAGTTTTCTATAGTCATAACTATAAAAAAGGTTTCCACCAAAAATAAAAACAAAATTATTATTTATTATATATGATTAAAATTTAAAAATATACACTTTTTACGTGAGATTTTAATCTACCTTGCTATACGTACTGTATTATAATATAATATATGTATTATGATCAGAAGATAGATATATATGAACACGATATAATTGATTGTCGAGGTATTAAAATATTTACACATCCTCACCCTTCCCTCTTAACTGCACGCACTGCGGGAAGATCAGAAACAGAGAAGATATTATAAATGATATACCTAATTTTCGACCGTAAATACGTATTATGCATATTATTTTATATGTTGCAGTACATACCTATATTATATTAACATATCGAACTTAACTCTCGTGGTACACGCGTATTTACATGAAATGTCAAATATTTCGCTATTTATATTTCGGTATAATGTTTTAACTCGTTTCAAAAAAAATATATAAATAAAAATAAAAATTTAACTATATAGGTACGTAGGTAGGTGTATTAAATTAATATTATGGGTACGTGTAATACGACGATGGTCGAGTCGACTACTAATTGCCGTCATCAAAGGACGGTTACGACGCACATATGGCTTTAGTGCGACGGCAATCGAACTCTAGTTATTCATTAAAATAATATTATTACATAACAATGATAATATAACGCTTTAGTACCTATAGGTATTCCAAAAGAAAACCGACGGCGGTGATTTATTATTATTTTTTTCCGTTCGTTTGCGGGCCAACACTTATTATTCGTAATAAATAAATAAAAAAAAAAACGCCTCGCTATCCATTCGAACATTTTATTATAACCGTACGATATTATATTATATAGGTATATAGGTACCCAAATATTATTTAGCCGATACCTCTCTATGACTGTATGATATACGGTCAACGCGGTTTTCTATCCAGCACGTGTTATTTATTTTTTATTTCGACACAAATAATTAACTCCTAAATAAACTAATAAAGAACAGTTTTCGGGTTCGTTGTTTTAAATATAATTATGCGCTTACCCGTGTGTAATTTACGCGTTCGTGCCGAGGGCGCATGTAAGTCGTATATTATTTACCTCTTTAAAACGTAATTTGTCCCGCAGACACGTCACAGCGGCGGCGGCGGTGCTTACGATAACATATTATATTGTATACTTACATATAAACGGAATGTAAAACGAATATTATTATTTTTCATCAACTTCCATGGAGTGCAATTCGTTATTTTGTTTGTATATTTTAGTTTAAACGGGATGATTTCTCGAGCTCGATATATATATATTATATATATTATTTTATGGTAGTTTTACCTTTTTTTTTTTTTTACTATTACATATTATACATGCCTAATCTCGTAAGTACACAATATTTATAATATATATATGTTTTGTGTATTATTTATTATGTGTTATATAAAAAAAAATAATTATATAATTACATGCAAACAATAATGTGAAATACTGAAATGTAGTTATAGTTATGTGTTAATTCGTCGAATACGAATATAAATATTTTTTATTTCGTATGTATAATGTATAAATATTTTTCAACCTATGGACAAATGTGTTGATATCAATAATTTATTTATTGTTCTATATTATTAACTTATTAAACTTTTCTTCGTTTAGTTATCGTTATACTATTTTCATATTTTACTCTAACTTTATTCAATATAATTTATTGTTATAAATTATAACTATGTAAATAAGCATAGGTTATTATAGGTATCATTTGGATACATTGTACCTACTAATATTCATCAATTTGGTCACCTTAGAATTTTAGTGATGACCACTAAAGTTAAAGTTTTCCATGCTAATTAGAATGATATTATTTATTTTGTATTGTTTTAAATATTATTACATTGATACTTATTAAATAACGATTAAAATAACTTGATTCTAATATAATATAAATTTATAAAAATTGGAACACATTTTAAAATATGGATGTTCTACTTTGAGAGCTTAGGTATATTGCCAGAACCGGTTACAATATGTCAGAATACATATAAAACACCTACAGAATCTAAGTACTTAATATATAGTATCATAATATAATATACCTATATAACGTTTAAAATTCCAAAAAATCAGATTTAAAATGAATAGGCACTATATACTTAGTTGTATGCATAAAATTATTCGGGTAGGAACGGATAAGAACATCAATGTGTGTAGTATAAAAAAAATTACTCTATAGAATATATTACCTGGCGCTTCTCAGAATATAAACTACAACTACAACAATAACAACAACCCAGCAGTGAATAGCAATAATGCGCATACACAAACGTCTCTTTTGCATATTTATTGCACAAATAAGAATGAAACGTGCTATTTTCAACTTCTCCGATTTAGATTCTGATGCAGTTCACCGAAACTTTTACTTATCGTAAATCGTCGACGCATTTGAAGAACGGTTGGAATATTCGCATGAAATTATGTAAGATGAGCTTAAAACTTTAAGTGTACATCGAATTAATTGTACACTCGTTATAAATTCGAGTTTATCGTCAATGTTAAGTTCCAGAATAATTATTTTGTTTTAACAACAAAGTTCAATGTGATAAAACTCCACAGAACAAGCATAAGCGTAATTATAATGTAATTATAGTGTATAAATAACCTATTTCTCCTTTCTATTGTTATACAGTGTATAACAACAGTTAATCGATGTGTTGTATCAAATGATTAACATTGTTTTTTGACATGAAAAATGTCGAGATATATATTCATATAGACTTTAAAAATACATGTAGTCACCAAGAAAATTAAAATGCGCTCTTTATGTACGAAAAATAAAAGTTTTCTAAAATACTGTACGTGGACATTTTAATGTCGACTTCGCGAGTGTTTAATGCGACGTCATTAAAATTCGATTTATGACTGAATATGTACATGTTTTATTTCATTTTTTAAAGTTTGTATAATATTAATTAATTATTTAACTTATAATATTATTAGTACCTACCAATTACAATATTATATTACGAATGAGTTTTAAAAATAAAAGCGAATTATAATCGATTATACTGATAATATATACCTCCGAGCTGCGTAAAGTTATAATTAATCTTTGGTTAGGTGTTTAATTTAATAAATAGTGTTTTTTTACTTACAGCCATTTATTTTATAATATAATATAATAAAAATTATCCATATGCAACAGAGATCATGGGGCAATACCAGTATGGATTATACAGCTATTATGCATAGGTATACTACAAAATAAATATGATTTGTTTGATCTGCAACGTACCTGAAAAAATTTTAATTGTATTTTGAGTATAACTATATACAAAATAGCATTTCGTAAGAGCAGAGTTTAAAATTTGTAAATATTTATAGTTTATATGAACGGAGATAGAGCGGACAAACTTCTTTATGTGAATAATATATTGCAACAAATGATAGACTATGTTCACATTATTATGCGATAATGATATTATATTTATTCAATGTTAGGTAAGATATTTTGCACGTGATTTAGTTGCCAATTGAGTTTAAGTATGTTGAGTATTGTATATTTTTGTTTTAAATTTTTAACTAAGAATAGTTAATAAAAAATGGTTATTATAACATGATTAAGTGGAAAGCTGTAGCCCACATACCTGTCTTCTTCTCCGCCGGTAGGCCATTACGTTTTCCGATTATATGCTGCTAAAAGGTATAAGCGCCAAGACGCGACACTATAATACAGAAACGGGTCTTGGCGGAATAATAACTCTACCATTAAGTGTCGTAGTCTATATTGTCGTAACAACGGCATATAATAATATATTATACAGGTAAAATCGTGTTTGGATTTAGGTATAGTGCTTATAATATATGCACGACTATGTGCAGTTTCGACAGGCCACCCTAAAGACACCTCGTTTTGTGGACCATAATATACGTACAGACACTCACACACATTTATAAATTGGTAGGTATTAGGAATACCGCATATACCACATATACCTATGTATATGTATGTGTGTGTATTTTTTTACTTTGAACACGCGCGCGTTTCATAATATTATGATCTCTCCCAAATATTCACATCGCTCTGCACGTAAGATTATATAGGATTCGCTGCCATTTGTCGAAGCTTCCGGGACTTCGTGGGAGGGATATGCAAGGCGAGAAGTCGAGAGGAGGACGGATTACACATCGCGCGCATTCAAATCGCGCGCGCGGGCTTTGCTTCTTACCACCGCCGTCGTCACCGCGTAAGACTCCTGCAGTTGCCTGATAAGAAAACGAACAGAATATTACACACACACACATATACTATACTATGGTGAAAAGCGGAAGACGACGACGACGATATATCACTACCCCGAGGCCGTTTTATTTATATTATTACGCAATGCTTTATACAAAATATACACACACACGCACCAATATAATGTATTTATGTGTGTGTGTGAGGGGGGGAGTGGTATACTTCTACCGCCACCGTCGTCTCCATCGCCAGCCAACCTCCCCAGCGATATTATATCGTACAGAAGTATTTCTCTGATGGTGCGGCGAGGGGGCGATGGGGGGGGCGAAGACTTGTATATATACACGGCCACGCGGACGTTATCGCCGGACTCGTGGTTTCGTCAAGCCCGGCTTAAGTACGCGCGACCGCTGTGCAGTAAACAGTAAACGCATAAAGCTGTTCGCTTGGGGTTTCGTTCTGTTTTTTTTATTTTTTAACATCTCGTTATATCTCGTCGTACAATAATAGTGCGGCACGAGCAAAGCGGGATTTTTTTATACACGGTCCACCCTACCTCCTTTCCCCATATAAGTAAGACGCAAAACAACATAACTAAGAATGACCAGGTCTGTACATACATATTAAATTATACGTATGGGTATGATTGTATATAGACTTATACTTATGCGTGAAAACGGGCGTATACACTATAGTATAATATACGCATATACCTCTTGTGTTATTATAGGTACCGTGTCTGAGAAATTGCGTTGTAGCATCTTTTCGGCGGCCGATAGACGGCCAAAGCGAAAACGCGGCGCGTGTGTGCGTACGGAAAAGAGAAAAAAAAGAACGGCGGAAGACCATTGAAAAATATTGTTAAGTGATTCGGAAAATAAAGGAAAGAAAAGGGTCCCGTCTGTCCCCTCCACCCACGGACCCGTCCGTCCGACAGGCCGGCCAACGAAGAAGCTTCTCGGCACTGTATAAGGTTTTTGTACTGCAAGGAGAGGGTTTCCTCCGCCGGGTCATTTGGTATTCCCGTAGCGTATACAAAGTCGGGTGAAATATAAAAAGGAAATTGGAGAAAGGACGAGAGCAAGAGTGTTATTGTAGACGGTAGCTGATCGTGTATACAGGGTTGCTATATTTATAAGTTCTATCGTTAACCAAATACTATTATACTTTCATCCTTTACAAAATAGGTTTTACATTTTATAAACTTAAATACCATTTTTTAAGGACAAAAGAGGTTCTGCTTTTTTTTATAATTTAATAGTGTCTATATTCAAGTTTAAAAAAAAAAAAAAACTACATAAATAAAATCGTATAACGATAATATGTGCCCAAAAAAAGATATCACTCGGTTGAAGGTAAAAAAATGTCATCCTGTACATATTATATATAGATATAGTCGATAGACCCTTTTGCACTATGAAGCTCACTGTTCCGTTTTAATGCTAAATATATTTATTGGGAAATGGTATTTATTTTTTCTTCTGCATCGGAATTCTTTAATCGTAGTTTCGGTCCAAGTCGCGATGGAAAAGACGGAGATAGCGGTTATTCAAATTAATTTTCCGAGGCCTCAGGGGTTCCAAATAACGATTAATGTGCGTGGTAGCGGCCGAAAAAAAAGAATTCCAACAAGTATCTTAATATTACATCCATGTATATTGTATATATATTATACTTATATATATATGTGTGCGTTTTGGTGTGCGAGTCGATATTGCTAATGTTTTTTTTTTCATTTTTTTTCAATAAATAAAAAAAAAAATCCTCTTTTAGGGATCCAAGGCCAGAAGAATGCTTGTGTAGTTGTGTATTACCTTAACACAACATCATCACATGATTGTACATCTCACACGTTGTTTCCGACCTGATTACATAGATTTTAAACAAACCACTTTAGTTGCACAGGATCAAAGACCAAAGTATACTATAAAAGTATAATAAGTATATAGTATAAATACACCGAATGTAATCAATCAATAATTGTTTAAGATACGAATAATATCTATTACTATACTCTTCAGATATGAAAACTACTGCCGTGCTCAGAAATATATTATATTTTTGGTGTTGATATTTTCATTGTTTTAAATATTGTTTTAACCGAGTATTTATAAACATTTATAATTCCAAAAGAAACTTTTTTTATGGATTTTGTTATAGGAAACAAATATAGTATCGTTTGAGATATTTCAAATTTTCCCCGCGAGAAGTTTTCAACTGCGCATTTCTTTAAATTTATTTTTTCTTCCCCGAATCTATAACTTTCTATTATACATAGCATGCTGGATATCAATTTAGTTTTTTTACGTATTATATGTGAATTAGGTTTTATAAAAACCTACTGTTTTAAATTTTAATTTTTTATAGTATGTAGGTAACTATAATAATAGTATAACGTTAATCTATAATCTATATTATAATTTATAAAACAATATCAAAATTAATAAATGAATAACATGTAGGTAAGTATCAATGAATTTAAGTTAATCTTAGGTTAATATCGGTCGGTACTCCAATTGTATAGACCTCCATAATACAATTTATTACCCATCTTTCTATTAAGCCACTACCACAGATCAGTACCTTACGAACTAAATTTAAATGTATTAACGTCAATTGAAAAACTTTAAAAATTAAAAACAAAAGCTTTTGGAGACAAAAGAGTATCGTCTCCTCTTAGCTTTCCCTGGATAACATTAAATTATACTTAAATATAATATGTAACTAAAATAATTTATGTATATACAATATAGATATTTATATTGACTACCCTTAAGAACATGAAAATGAATAATTTTATTAAAACAATTATTGTAAAGTGCAAATTTAATATTTTAAATTGATATCAATTTATTTGTACCTACGAAACAGAATATATAAATAAAAAAAAAATATTAAAAAATTAAATAATAAAATTAAATAAAAATAAAAAATAAAATATTAATAAATAATAAATATATATTATATACATATAAATATTATATTATAATATAATATAATATTATTATATTATAATATATATTATATATATTATTATTATATATATATTATTAATTAATATTAATATGTATTAATATGTATATTAACAATACTTGAGTAAAATAGGTATCTTGGCTAAATGGAAAAATCATTTTTTTGATGAAACGGTCAACATCCTTAACATTATATCTATACCTTTATTTTCTTATACTAATAATAGTTTTTCATTTTTTATAATACATGATAATGTCACGTGTTAATATAAAATGTATTGCGTTTTTATTTCTTTTAACTTTTAGCATGTGATAAACGTAATACATGCTACTTTTTTTTATCTTCAATCATGTTATTCTTACTCAATAGAGTATTATTCATTTATGTGCTACTACCGTGGTTGGTAATAAACATATATTTGAAATAAAATAATTACAACATGAATGAAATCGCTAATCATAAACAATCTCAACAACAATAATATTCTGTATTACTTATCCTTTTTTTTAAAGTTATGTATAAATTAAGTTTAATAAATATTTAAAAATATTATCAAGTAATAATTCAACGAGTTACTAAAATAGTGTGTATCTTATTAAAACCATGTAAAAAAAAATTATATTATCTGTAACTTATTAAATACAAGTATTAGTATAAAGTGTTTTTACTGCGACAACTACGTTTTGTGGGTAACGCTGCCAAAAACTATTACGGGACCCCATAAAATAGAATTATCATAATAAATTATTATTTTTATTAGCTTAACAATTTATGATGTTAATTTTTTTGTGGAACAAATAAATCTTACAATCAAAATGTATAAAAAGTTAATTTTTGCACGATGAATGTAACAGTTGTATAATGTACATTTTTATTTTTATACGGTCACCTTTAAAATATATATTTATATATTATACATGTTTCAATCTTCAAGTTTGTGGTTTCTAGCAGAATGTTGAACTTACAGATGTCAGTATACTCCAAATGATTCAATCCTTGAATTTCAATATTGATATATTATATCTTAAAAAATGTTATACATAAAACTATATATTTTTATTCTATAATGTTCAATGGTTATAATAAAATAATAACTATATCACATCATTGAAGAATGATTTACTCGATTTTCATGATGCATGCAATATACGTTTCTTATATAAGAAAAACTACTCAACTTTTTAAAGATAAATATATATATTTACATGACGAAACAAATTATTAAGCTGGATAAAAATGTTAAACTAAAAGTTATGCTATAAATCACGGAGGCATATATGTAAAACTTTAAAAAGAATAGGAAAATTTATTATACTATTGCGAAAAATTGTTAAAATAACTGTTTATAGTATAGTAAATAACAGAAGTTTTAAGACAATTATGTTTTGAGGTTTTGTAAATAATATTTATATTCTTCAATATTTAAATCCTATTGGTCATTTCTTAAAAATAATTTACATACAAATTTGTACTTCAACAAAATTATTTTAGAAAAATTAAATTAGCATTCTATTATTTAGATATAAATTAAAAATATATTGAAGCTCGTAACGTTGTAGACTTAAACATAGAAGTTTACTGAAACCAATGGAAATTAGGTGATTGGATAGACTCTAAAATTAAATGTATTTTTATTTATACTGGTATAAGAGCAGGATTATGAACTAAGTTAATTATCTTATAAGACCATTAGCACAATTCCACTATATTAAAATTACGTCTATCATACTATTAATATTTTCAATAAATAACGTAATGCTATTTAGTTGTCAATAAAATCAAAGTGTTTTTTATTTTTTTCTCATAAAAATGTGAAAATTGAAAAAAATTGATCCTTTATTCTTATCATACATAATTCATATACTTGTTATGTCGGGTGTACAAATGACGACGCAGACGACCTTTCGAAGCGCACCTGTCTCTAGTACTAATTGGTTGCGTTTTACAGTCAGCATATACAACCCTTTATGAACGTTTTGTTGCGAAGTTTAAATGTGTACCTATATACAATAGCAACGAACGGGTTCCACACTCGTTTTTCTTTTACTGAGAAACGAGGCCACTGTTCATAATAATAATAATATTTACGGAGAATATATTTCTTACGAAGGTACAATAATAATAATTATAGATCGATACTTACAAAATATATCGAATGTTTTCAAACATACCGACGATCCGAGACGTTCGGTTTTATACGATTCAAATATTTACAACGGAAGGGAAAAGAAGAACGGAAGACTATACCTTCTTCCCGCCGCCACCTCGACAACCTGCAACAGCCAGCAATCAGCAATATCTATATAGGTACGCCGCGTGTATTCACACGCGCGCACTGCATATTGTAATGTGGCGGTGGCGGAGTGATTGGATGGCACACTCCATAAATATTGAGAATGAAAATTTAAAGCAACCAGGCGTGCGTGTAAAAAGTATACATATATAGGTTATATTATGTGTATATAATACTATATAATATATATGTATATAGGTTAGGCGTATACCGTCCTGCTTACGACGTATATTATATTATAGTAATTTATTCGAACAACGCAATGCGACGGAGATCATCAATATAAATACGCGTATATTATATTATTATAATATATACCTACTACAGCCGGCGGCGAGGCAATCGGTAAAACGCGGTTTCACGGGTGAAAACTGCAAAACACTGGAGAAACAGCGCCTACCCGTTGTACCTACACCGCAACAACCTTCGCTCTTGTGCGCATTATAATATAACACGTATTGTACGATATGTGGATATTAGCTGATGATGACGTAAGACGATGTTGCGATATTGTCCCGAGGGATATCTACAGAAGCGAAAGCGCTTGCCCGCCCCTATAGTCCGTGATATTATTATATTAATATAATTTATATTAAACACACGTACACGTTCGTATGTGTGTGTTTGTTTGTGTTTAGAGGTATATGGTTGATTGTGACGTGCATGCGCGTGGCCAATATTTGTCGTTGATTAATGAATTCGCCGGAAAAACGGGGCGCGTGGGTGGAGAAAATAATATGACGATTTGTGGCGGTATAACGACGCAAAACTACGCGTATGATAATATAATTGAAAATTATTAATCCACTATGTATATGTACTATATAGACGCACTTATTATTGCTTGTGTTATTACAATATCTCTGTATATACTTCATAGCGTGTGTATATATATAATAATAGCATGCTCGCCATACGCAGAGTAAACGGTACGGTCTAGGTCGCATATATATATATATATTGTTATTATATTATATACATATATATTACATATACTTACGGCGTAATTTATCACAACGTTATTCGGCAGCAATGGGCCCATTGAACACTCGAAAACCTAATTTGATTTTCGGTAACACATTACAATAGTAATCGAGTTTGACGCAAAAGGAAACGTGAAATTTGCGGAGAAAGCGAGTGTGTGTGTGTATGTTTTGAGTGTACAATATATTATTATACAGCTAACATTCTATCTCGCACTCCGTGTCGTACTCCGCGTCACATAATATGATTTGATACGGTGACGTTTTTACTTGTTATTCGAGCTTATATTATTTCGATTTTAACCGGCAACCGTATATTTTGAAGTGATTACATAAAATATAATTTTGACGTGTTACAGATGTCTAATGTCTACGGTTCAAACTATATACAAATGAATATGCATAACAATAGTATATATACCTATTATGCTTAATAATATGCGTTTGTCTCTTGAACGCGTTTACATATAACTTTGGTTGAATCGCGCGTGTTAATACAGCACATCTGCAGTACAGACTGTGACTGATCGATGATTTAAAAACAAATATTGTACTCCGAGAGAAGGAACGACAACCACCGACGTCATCAACGCCTGATTGTATACATTTTTCCCCGCATATGGAAATTCACAACAAAATAGACGGGTAAAAAGTGTATTGGCGGAGTTCAGAAAACACGTACGTACGACGTATGTCGACAGTAACTTGCGAGTCTTACTTTACTGCTCACATAACTCAACAAGATCGTATCGTATTGTATACATTGGAGTGCTGTGTAAGTTTTCCCAAAGTAAGCTTTTCTGAATGCCACCGTAGTAACATCATATTATTCATTTAGCTTGTAATATAATATAAATATAAAATACGTTGTATATGTTCATGGAAACGAGATTCGTGGATGGACGGAAAAATACGCGCTGATTCTATGCTCGTATCTAATATTATATTATAGGCAGAATAAAATATGCGTGTTAGAAAATGTGCGCTTTAGGAAAAAAGTTTCGTTAAAATCAGCACTTTTCAACGGTGTGGGTGCACATAGTCAAAATTAAGTTATAATATTCACAAAACTACAAAAGACACATTTCCCGTTAACAGTAGGTAGTATACATATTACATATGAATAGCATTTATTTTAAACATTTTATGAAACATATTATAATACATTTGAGATATTTCAGTGCTATTTTATATAATACTTTACATTTAAATAATTATGAAAGATGATATTTTACGAGTATTATTTTATTGACCGTCATGTTTCCTTCTTTTTTTTTAATCGCATAATAATAAGGTATAATTTAAAACAATAACAGGAATAGAAACATTAGAAACCCACTAGTTTACTAACTTTTAATTAGTCCTTAGCTCGAACCATACACTACTGTAATCAAACTACTCAAATACATAAAAATAGTCAAATATCTATGAAGAAATATAAAGAAATAATTTAATTTACTACTATAATTAATAAACCCATCTCTATACATTTACTAATATCTCTAATGGCTGTTGTTGCCACGAATGTATATTTATTATACATAATAATAGGTATATTCTATGTAATTATAATAAAATTATACGTGATTTACCAATAAATCAATTATTAATTTGTATCATTTATGAGTCAAAATAGTTATTAGTATTTCCAAATCTAGTCAGTAGAAATACAATATCTTCCTATATATTCCTTCTATGCATCCATTTACTGTATCAAATTTAGGAGTCCAACTGAATGTTTGATATTTTTTTCAATTTTTTTTATACATACTGAGATCGATTTGCATAATATATTAATGTATATTCCGAAAATTTCAAAAATCAGACTTTGAATGACTGCAATCACAAAGAAAAATAGAGGGTATGAGTATGTTAGGTGAATAATAGTGTACATTATATTCAGAGAATCACTCAAGCAAACGAGTCATGGATATCATGACGTGCTCGGGAAAGTTAATACATATGGTGTAAATTATACGCGTATATGACGTGCTTATATGGATAGTCATCGCACGTGTGCGCCTTTCCGAAAAATGCCATTTGCATATATTTAAACCCGAAATTTCCAGTGGGATGACGATCGCCGTTATTAGTTATCATATTATTATACATAAATTATCTGCACATTAAAACATTATATTATTATTATTATTTGCATTTACCTACATAACGTTTCTATGTACACCGATACTGAGTGTATACGCTATATTCATGATAAATATACTTGAAATATTTTTTAATGCTTAACTATATATCTACTCGAGGGTATTTTTTCGAAAAAATTATGGATTTTTTTTTAGTGAAGTCCATAAACAGTTCCCATAAATTGTACTCATTCCAGAATACAAATAAACTTTGTATTTTGTTATTCGTGTTTTGTATTTTTAAGAATAAAATTGCAAAATAAGTATTTAGAAATAAATATATGAAATTATTTAATAACGTACTTCGAATGAATTATGAATGGTGTACGTATTATTACATTAATTAATAATAACACTTTTTAACAATTAACGACTAATAAGTATCTACTGCACCACGGCTATATTATTTTATTACAGTAATAAATATTAAGTACCTGCCGATCGGTTTACGCGATTAAATTAAATAGTCGTATTAAAATATACATTACCGTACGAAGATAGCCCGTAATAGCTGTAATAATAACGATAATACTATGCATAGTGCATACTGTAATATAGTATAGATGATATCGTGAAAACGTACGAATGATGGGCGTATCCCGCAGATTGTATACACTACACAAGTGCTCGTGCGGAGTCTGCTGCAGGTGAAAGACGGGTGCTGAAAGGTCGCAGGTGATTTCTCTAGCGTCCGTCAAAGCACCAGATTTTGGATCAACGTCAAGCATTTTATTCCAATCCCGCGCTGCTCGTCTAGACATTTTTTTTTTTTTAATAAAATAAGTGTACACTATATTATAATATTATTGCTAGTGTGACGATAATCAATCATTTTTATACGCATGTTCGACTATGTAAATATCGAATATCATATTATTATGAATCTGTTACTTACAAATTAACAACTCTGTAAAAAAAAAAAATGAGTGTCCCCCGATAACCCTGGTCTATTTAGATCGAAAACACTCGATTATTCTCAAACTCGCAACAAAAATAACTTAAAACAGTACAATCTGTGTAACAATATTAAACGATATCGAATTAATATTATTTAAGTTACCGCTGCAGCGATCATCGACTCAATGGCAGACTGCGCCGGCGAGATATCGGAATTTTTCCTATGCCGACGAAGATGTTGGTGGACGTCGGGCTGTTCGTACGATTTATAATTCTTGCTTTAATGGCTGTAGAGGAAAATATAAACGATATTGATGTAAAATATATTGTCGACATCGCTAAAATGAATAGTGATTTATTAGTTAGAAAAACAATTTACAATTTTTTTTTTAATTCATATTTTATTCTGATTTTTATCGAGTTTAATATACGAATTGTTTTTTTTAACTATTTTTAGATTCTGAACGGAGCGATGAATGTATTGATTTTACAATGTTGTGTGTTTTTTTTTTTTTATTTTTTTTTTTTGTGTCTGTGTACACGAGAAAGTGTCGAAATAATGCTTCAATTTCAAACTATGGGGGTGGTTTCCTGTATCAAAATGAATCTAGTTGGTGCATTGAGGAGGTCATTTTTTGAATTTCCCAATAGTTTTCAAAAACGCCGGGAAAAACCAAAAAAAAATTAAGGAAAAACGGGAATTTTTACGCAAAATAACTTTTAGACCAAATCGATTTTTTTATATGGTTGTAATTCAAAAAATAATTACTGTAAATTCTTGAAATATTCACCAAATATTTATGTCAGTGTTATCTATATATACAGTTAAATTTTCAAAAAATTTTGATTTTTTTTGAGTTATTTATAGACTACAGAAATTTTCGATTTTTTTGAGAAATTTTTTTTGAAGTGTCGATAAAAAAATTTTGGATGACCAAAAAGCTTTGAAAATTTAATACAAGGTTCCATATGAGTTGTTTTTATTGTAGTTAAAAAAAATTAAAAATCGTTAGTCGCAATTTTTTTTTATAAGCGTTTATAGTTCAAATTTTTACGAAATCTGTCGAAAACGCGAAAATTTGCAAATAATTTTGAAGTTGAAAAATCATAAAATTTTGTGTTCATAACTAAGGATTAAAATTATAACACTAAGTTTTCCATAAGTTTTCCTTCAAGTATCTATAGAAAAAACTAATAACATCATTATAGAAAAATTTTATGTGCGTTTGAATTTTAAATTTTTACGAAATAGCGTAACGACAACTATTTATCCCAAACGATTTTAAATATTTGTTATTGTTCAAAAAGTATAAGTCGTAGATACTTGAAAATTTTACCAGTTATTAAGATTTGCGTTTTCTTTACGTGATTTAATTTTTAAAATATTTTGAATTTTGTTGAGCTAATTATGGACAACTGAAATTTTCAATTGTTCTAAAAAAATATTTTTGAAGTGTCGATAAAATTTTTTTGGGCCTATCATAATACTTGAAAATGTAATACAAAGTTTCTCATAAGATATTCCTATAGTGATTAAAAAATTATAAGAATACACATGCACAATTTTTTTTATTAGCATTTGAAGTTCAAATATTGACGAAAATTCGTTAAAAGCATGAATATTTGCAAATTATTTTGTAGGTATAATTCATAAAAATTTTTGT
>VUJU01002948.1:12388-24387 GCA_009835225.1 Aphis craccivora | reverse complement strand
GATACGGGTTAATGCTGATTACATAAAAACGCGCGAAATTTGAATTGAACCAATGAGAACACGATATTAAAGAGCCGCGCTGTGGCGTCCTGGGTTTCCTAATACGCCCCCCGGCGGCCGGCATAGCATAATATATGTAATATAGTCAGATACTCAGATGTAGGTACCTATATCGCAGAGCCGTGGGCTCAAAGCAGTCCAAAGCACCTTTCTGCCACACGCTATTACATGTTCCTATACTTTGCTCAGACTCTGCTAGATGATTATGTACATATTTTAAGTCCTGAACTAATTTTTTCTTGATTTGAAAAAATAAACACGGTGCAATTATGGTCAGAAGAGCAGCGCCACTTTTAAGTTGATTGCATTTGCGAACACAGATAAATAAATGTATATACCTAATATATGTTTATAGGTTATAAATGTATAACCTTTAATACATACCTAGTTCTTTATTTCTCTCTGATACAATAATTACAGTAATACGAATTTTTAAATTATTCATTATAATAATATAATTATTGGTGATCGAAAAGGTATCTAACGACTCGCTCCGAATAAAATGTATACTGTAGACCAGCGGTTCTCAAACTTTTTTAATTTACGCCACCCTAAAAATAAAAAATAAAAAATTGCGCCTCCCATGAATAAATAAATAACAAATTTAAAGTATTTAAATATACAAATATTTTTATTGTTATGACAAAATAACACGGCTCGCGCCTCCCCTGTTAAGTGCTCGCTCCTCCTAAGGGAGGCGAGCCTCACAGTTTGGGAACCGCTGCTGTAGACTATTTTAGATAAGCTTTCAATTTGGGGTAAAACCTTCGTTGTCTAAAATTATCTTAAAAATACAATCGGCAACGTGCCAGTGTTGCAAATTCATTTTATGTGGAATCATGTGTAATGCGGATTCTTAGAATTAGAAATCCGTCTTGACGGTGGCTATATAATAAGTATTGGTAGTTGGTACACACTATATATAATTATGACAGGCAAATCAAATTATGTATATCTAGGTAATATATGTCGTCGACTTCGCAAAATTGAAGTAGAGGGACTCTGTTTACTTTTTAAAAAAGAGCGTTCCCATTCCTTACTTAACGTTATAGAGCCGTCAAAATAGCAGGAGTACGGTCAAATTTCTGAAAAATTAGTTAGGGTACTCCACACCACTGCATCCCTTCCACAAGTCGAGTACCTACTGAATAATTTTAATATAATACTGTATAGTTTTTTAAAACTATTTAAGTACGACTTTTACAATTAAATTTTTCAAAAAAAAATAATTAAAGCTCTGGTTTCCTACAACCACGCATTCGTGATCACGCAAATTTTGCCACAGTAGCGACCGCTGCGTGATCACAAAAAAACGTGATTGTAAAGAAACCAGGGTTTAAGTACCTACCAGCATTTCTTTTTATTATATGTATAAGTGTATGCAAATTATATAAACGTAATACGTAAAATTTAAGTCCAAAAAAAAAAAATTTAACTTCCCCCTTCCTCCCACACTTCAGTAAGTCTAGTAATCTAGTATTCTAGTCAAAAAAGTTACTAACGGTGTAAAAAAATTCGAATGCCGTACTAGTTAGTACTTAAGTACTTAACCGACAACCGTAATAACATCATCCGCTAGCGTCTGTATAGTCTGAATCAAACTTCCAGTTACAACGTTCCAGGCCGGAAGGAAGTTAGTATACCTACCTATATAAATACCTAAACAATTTTCTCAATCAAACCGTTTCCGAGTGATCAGGATTTCTTCATATTATTTTCCAATCATTTGAATTTTGAGTTGACTGAATAATGAACATCGATGGTCGATTTAAAACAATTCTTGCCAAAGGCTTGTTTGTTCATATCTAGATACGCGGTAGTGTGTCAAGCCAAGTTCTAGCTAACAGAACTGGCGTGCAGCACCGTGTGTAATATTACACGAACCATTTGAAGCCACTTTTGACCCCCTCATAACTCAAAAATTATTCCACATAAACATGTCAAATTTGGCTCATATATTGACATATGTGTTCCAATTTCATAAACGTACCTCAAACCGTTATTTAGATATTAACGTCTATAATTTGACTTGATAGTAGAAATTATAGCTATCGAACATAGTACTCTTCCGTGACTGTTTTAATTGGTATCTACTTAATAATAATTCGTATATGACAACTAGTCAAGTCTGACCTTAGACTTCAAAACATCCTAAGTGATAAGAATAAATTATATTTTATGTTGTTATAAATAAATTTCAGGACTGACCATTGAACTTGGCATCTATTTAGATCTCACTTCTTTTGTCGTTGAAGTCAACAACCGAGGCATATATTATAGTATTGAACTTGGCTATCATTTTACATGTGTGTTTTGGTGGGATTATACTTACTATAGTGTAGATAGCATCGGTTTCCGTATCACGCATCACTTATACACTTATTTATTTTAATTTTTAATTTCGGTTTAAGTTACAACTATACTATAATAATTATGAATATAAAATATAATAATACCTACTCGTTAAAGTTTCCAATCCTCGCAAAAAATATTTCTGAATTATTACAAGAACATATAACTATAGGTATTAACTAATGTTGTTATTCTTCATTTAAATAACGAACTTCGTCAAAAAAAGTTTATTGAGTCTATACCAAAAAAAAAAAAAAAAACAAAAAAAAATGAGTTAAATATTATTTAGATTATTTTTTATTCCAGTATTATTGACTAATTTTTTTCAAAACTAACTTTAAATATTTATAAAAAAAAATCATTATCATGTATCTTTAATATTTTTAAATGGCTATAAAAAACTAATTTTAACACTTTACCGGACATTGTAAGAACGGCCCTTAAGCTCTTTTTATTAATCGTGTTATCACTTATCACGGCGGAAAAAAAAGCAACTCGCTGTTACCTGTAATCACGGACTAAGATCCTTATCTTATAAAATAAATACAATAAACAAAATACAGATAACAATATTATGATTATGTGATAGGTATTTATTATTTAATACTTAGATCATATACACTATACAGTATACACAGTGTATATGATCTAAGATTTAATAGTTTAATACTGTTTAATATTAATTTAGTAATAAATAATAAATAATAAATACGGTCAATGGTCATACGGAATACAGATTACTGACATCTAACTTGCGAACATTCAGACTAGTATTTCAGACATTTCTGTTTTCTATAGTAATATTGTTTATAATTACTCATTAATCGGTACTCAGTGTGTCAGTTGTACTATGGACCAGTGGCCAGTGGCGTAGCGTAATACGTTCACACTGTTCACATAACACTGAAAGTATTTTTAATTTTTAAACCTTCCTAGAGTCCACTTAGCCCCCCTCCCATTTTTCCACGACTACGCCACTGTTATTCTGAACATCTGAACTGTAGTCTACAAATGACTACAATATTATACTACATATTAATTAGTTAGTGGAGTGTATAACAATACAAACTAGGACTTTGAACTTGTTGAATGTCTGTGTACCGGTGTCCATTGGATCTAACAGGGCACGTGATACAGATGCAGTTGTGAGCAAGATTATAAGTTCTTTATATATTTTGTGAATCGAGGTTGTGATTCATTGTAAGGAAGCTACAGTGATGTCATTGTACGATAGTAGGTAATAATAATAATAATAACAATAATAATAATGTCTGTTATCGTAGTTGTCTATTTAATTATCATTTAACGAATTAACACTGAAGTAATAGACGTAATAATAATTAATAATTATTTTCAATAAAGCGATGTCATTTCGTTCTACAGTGATCAGTAGTCGATCGTTAAAAGTCCGCCGAGCCGTCGTTGCACGGTGTAAGAAAAGACGAAAACGGTCTCAATCGACGTCGTCACACCACTCGGCAAGACCGCAGTTCCGTCGCGTCACTCGCGCGTTTCGGTTCGCCTGTGCCCTGTGTGCTGTCTGTTTTGTCGGTAGAGGATTAACGTACAGCAGTCAGCAGACAGTACTGGAACGCATTTCTACACTCGGACAGTCTTGTACGGCGTTGTATGTCCACCATCGCCGTCCGAGACGGTTACGATTCGTCGCGCTGCATCCAGTGACGTAGGTAGATTCAGCGGTTGTTTGCTGCTCGTTATTTGTATTGCCAATAAATCACCGACACACCAACGTCACCTGAGGACGATAATATTTAATAATTTAATATTAATATACTAAACCAATACTATTATTGTTCAATATCTTCTTGATTTGTATAAATAGAAAATAGGTAGGTAACACAGTAATACCGACGGTATTGAGATAATAATACACTTAATAATTAATATTCGTTTTTGATTTTATTTTTCTACTCATAATCCCATCTATGCTCGTCATCGTTAGTCTCTCAGGTGCAATTGATGTAAGTCATTAGCGGACTTTTTTATTTCTAAAATCTTTCATCTAGCTGTGGTTACCTCCCATCTACAGAAAACGGTAAATCCGTTGTGGATCTGGGGGTAGTTTAGCTGATACATGCTACATGTATGTCTACTGTATTTTTTTTCGATTTAGTTAACTGAGGCTTCACGCGACTAGAAGATGTCATGTTGTAGTGTCTACGTCGTGGCTGCCCTGCTCGTAGTAGCGCTCAGTATTGCTCCTGTGTGCTCAGAACTTATCGGGCTATACGAAGACACTGATCTCATGGAAATATTGGATAACACCAATTTTAATGAAAAAGTATTGCAAGGAAATACATCTTATGTGATTGAGTTTTACAATGCCTTTTGTGGTCATTGTATACGGTTCTCGACCCCTTGGAAAGGATTTGGAATTCAAGTCTACGGTAATTAACTATTAATTTGACATTTATTTATTAATTAATGTTTTACTAAGTAACATTACCTATATTGTGAACACAATCTTATATACATTTATATTATAATAATATTTAAATAATTATTCTTAAAATAGGTAGGTATCTTATTTGTAGATACTTATATTTCAAAATAAAAATTTAATTGAACAATGTACCTAGATATGTAGGTATATCTGTTTTTTTACATACATTATCTCTCAAATTATCTTTTATACATTTTAAGCTCATGCATTCTGTATACATATGTAAATGTAAATAGTAACATATAAGTAGGTTGGTACTGATTATATTAAATATAAAAATTATTAAGTTTTAATTAAACAATCCTTAATCCTACCATATAAATTGAGATATGCATTGCATCTATTATGTATACATTTTAATTATGTTTTATATCAAACATTTCTGCAGATTGTAATCATTTAATTTTTATTGTTGGTACATATTGATTATTTATAAAATAATTAACAATCATGAATTGTATGTATTTTGATAATACATATACTATCATTATACTAATAATAATGTCAAATAATATTCAAACATAATAGCTGAAAAAATATGAGTAGAAGCTTAAACTATAACTTGTTGTATGTAGAAACTAGCTGCTAGAACTATTACATATTATTATAGTTGGTGGTTTATAGGTTGTTTTTACTGTATTGTTTCTACATATTTTAACACACACAGTGATACTATCTCATCAACTATATATTTTTAGTTGACATTTAAAACCACAAATAAATTTATAGGTAGGTACTTTTAATAAAATTTTAGTACTTAAAAGTTAAAAATGAAATAAATTATGTTTATCTAATTTGTTGTATTATACATATATAAATTTATTAAAATCGGTATATCAAATCAGTTGATAATATCACAGTCTATACATTTATGTTCATATAGTCTGTGATAATATTAGGTATCTATACATATTAAACAGTTTCTATATTTAAATTTTAAAATACTATTGTATTCACTAGTATTAGCACTTGATTATTATATGTCTCAAACAAGTCTTAACTCGATTTTGAATCAAATGTACTCAAATCATCTTTTTTTCTTACATTGAGCAGGATTAATTTGTCATTAGATTTTTTATTGTACCATAAATTAATATTTATAATTTTTTGCTTTTTAGGTATTACATATTATATAATAATTATTTGTGACTATTTTTACATTTTACTTATTTTTATTTTGAACACAATACATTAATATTTATTTATTTCTATGCCTAACGGCAATTTACAAAGAAAATACATAAATTTTAATATAATATAGATAATAATTAATGGTAAAGAGAACAGTTGTTATTAATTTATAATTATGTAACATTAAAATAATGGAAAGCAAATAATTTGTTGTAGAAGTATACGAGTGCATATTACAATGAAAACAAAACGTTATATGGTCCTAGTCTAAGATTTTATTGTCCTTCCGTTAGACTAAAAGTCTAAGAGATTAGGGTTTGAATTAATAATTTGCATTGTTCTTTGGATAAAATCATTACATAAATAATTTGTTTTACGAGTGCTGATTTCGAAAATCTGTTTATTACGGGATCCTGCCCTAGGTATATGAAATGTAACCCTATCTAGTAAACAGCTAGCATCTATTTTACCATGTACTAAGTTATTAATAAAACGTATATCTAACATTTTTCTTCTAGTTTCTAGGGACAATAAATTTAAAGATTCTGCTGCTGATGCATAATTATGTGGAGGGTGGTGAATTTTTAAAATATAGCCTGTGAATGAGAAAAAACGATTTTGAACCTTTTCGATTCTTTGGATGTCTTTTTGTGTATAAGAAGATTATAAAACAGAACCATATTCTAGAATCGATCTTACTAATGAAGTATACAACACTGAGAGGCATTTGGATTGGTCAAAGTCTGACATATTTTGGCGAATAAAACCTAAAATACGTAATGCTTTGCTGTTAGTGATCTCAATATGATTATTAAAAGATAGGGATGGCACTAATGTAAACCCTAAGTTTTCTACCTTATCTACTCAAAGCAAGTATTTGTTTTGAATTACATAATCAAAATTGATTTTATTAGATGTTCTGATAAATGTCATTACCTTGCATTTATTATAGTTTAAGGAGAGTCCAACTATTTTACACCAATCAACTAATTTCAATAGAGAATATTCATGGTTAATATTTTTTTACTTCTAGTAAGACCTTCAATGTGATATTTTATCAGAATATTTTCTTTTATTACTTTTAATTTCCATTTAATTATCTACAACTGTTTGCATTATTTATTATGTTAATCAGACATAAATTATATAACTAGATAACGTCATAATTACACAAAATATTGTATGCTATTACTTATTAATTACTGATTATTTGGATGGTTAAAAATATAGAATAAAATAAAATATTTTGAAAAATTTGAAGCTAATTTTTATCATTAAATATGCAAATGTAAACTATTATTTCATTTATATTTTATATGTTTGTCTTTTGGAGCCGAAGTATGCAAATGTAATTTCTTCTAAATCAGTATTTTTCAACCTTATTTTACTCAGCACCCTTTTCATGTTTTCCTGTCCCATTCTCTCAATAAAAAAAAATAAGTTTAATAAAGTAAAAAATACAGCTTTATAAACAATTTTTTATTTTTTATACTAAATTCTTATAATTAATTTTATGTATACCCACATAGTTCTGTATATTACTTATGATACATTATTTTAAATTATTTTTGATTGTACACAGTTAAATAAGTATACATTTCATTCGAGGCGGCTTGAATATGTATAATATTGGTGCAAAGCCTCGTTTAAAATTTAGGGTGGGTGGTTGGATGGTCAAACTGTTTTTTTTTTATTAAAATATCAAATTTGTGCAGTGGTTTTAAGTGGGTGGATGGGTTGGTTTATTTTCAGCAAAAATTTAAGTCATAGTAGAATCACCCCTTTTAGCACTTTTAAACTGCCTTCCTTAAAATTCACAAAGCTCATAAGAGGGCAGTATTGCCCCCTTTGAGAAGCAATGTTCTAAATAAAACTGACCTAATTAAAATTTAAAACTAATGTTTTTAATAGGTATAAAAACATCATTACTAGGGAACTGATTAAAAAAAAACCATAATTATTTTATAATTAGTATTTTGTTTTAATTTATAGGGTGGAGAAATTATGTAAAAGTTGGTGTAATTGACTGTTCAAATGAATTAAACAGTCAAATATGCCGAGATTATGAAATCATGGCCTATCCTACTGTACGCTACTTTTCTCCTCAGCCAGCATCAAATGATATTGGAAAAGATTTTATTAGATCTTTTAATATACAAGTTATGAAGGATTCCCTTATTAAAATGCTTCAAGAAACTCAAAAAAACATGAGTATATCAACATTGTGCGACATACAACCTTATGATAAGGTCAATGTAGAATTGGATACAAATAACTTTTTAACGTTTATTATAATTGATAAATCAAATAATAGGCTTGCTCAAGAGCTTGTTATTGATTTCTGTCCAGTCAAAAAAATTAAGATAATAAGCGCATTAAACTCTAACACAGAATTGGTTGACCTATTAAAAACAGAAATATATCCTAGTCTTTATCTTGTTGAAAACAATAACCAATTCAAACTTTTAGCAAGTGGAAATAACAAAACAAATTTTACCAATACCATTAATAAATATTTGGAAACAGTGAACATGACTCCATTCAATATAATTGATATTACTACAGCGCTCCATAATTTATTACTTCAAAAAGAAAAAAGTTCAATACATCATGATAACACAGTTTATTTGTCAGATTTAGAAGCTACTTTGAGATATTCTCTGGAACATGAAATCCTATCACGAAGCGTTATCTCTGGCGAGTCATTAAATGCGTTGAACAGTTACTTAGAACTTCTTATTGAATTTTTCCCTTCTAACGTTAGAAGTAAAAAATTCATTAAGTTAATATGGGATAATACACATCTCAATAAAACAGTGTCAGGAGATAAACTTGGAAAATTTATTAACAGCTATGAATATTTGTTAAAACCTTATGTTACTAATCATATTTGGATTGGATGTGAAGGTAGCCAACCGATGTATAGAAAATATCCATGTGGTTTATGGACTATGTTTCATACACTTACAGTACATGCATCTAATAAAAACTTGACTACATTTAATGGAAAACAAGTTTTAGAAACTATTGCTGGTTATATAAAACATTTTTTTGGTTGTACAGACTGTTCTGAACATTTCATGAGTATGGCTGCCACAATTCAAACCAATGTTTCATCATTTGATGATGCAGTGCTATGGCTTTGGTCGGCTCACAACCAAGTGAACCGAAGACTTAAGGGTGATATTACTGAAGATCCAGTGCATCCAAAAATAGTATTTCCTTTGAAAGTACATTGTGAAACATGTTATCAAAATGGTACTGATGAATGGAATAAAACTGAAGTGCTAAAATATTTGAAAAATATGTATTCAACCATCAGTGTACGTAAGATACCATTTAATAATATTCATTCTCAACCTTTAAATTTAATAAACTCAAGTAAGAGATCTATTGATGATGATATTAATTATAATAACAATATATTTGATGAAAAAGAATGGATGTTTGATATTAACACTTGTATGGTATCATATATTTTGTCATGTATTGTATTAATAACCTTATTTTATTTACTGGTAAAGAAGCGTTGTAAAAAAAATAAATATATTTATTTTATACTGGGTAAATAGTTTGATTGTTATTATGACTTAAATGTGTTTTTTTTATTATTATTAAATATAATTTGAATTTTTATTATAACTAAATATAGTTTAACTTTTTTATTAAGATATTATATATTTTATACAATTCATTTACAAATTTAAAAACAATCTAAGTATAAGACTGTATTACAAAATTAATGCAAATTTCAAATAGATATATTAAATTATAAATTTATTTTTGCTTAATCATATTTAGAATATTATAATGATATTTTACTTACATAATATATATATATATATAATTCATTTTAATATAAATACTTTAATAGTTATTTGATGTATTATTTGCAAATGTTAAAATGATTTATTATTAAAAAAAAAACTGTACAACAAAATGTTATTATATTATTAAACCGTATAAGAATTTAGTTTCATAAATGTTTTATTTTAACCTTTAAATGACAATGTTTGAAGTTTTTCTGGAAATATTTCTTTTAGCATTAAAATATTAATTTTTAATGGTCAACACTGACAACACTTATTTTGGATTACAGTGTTGATAATACACAGTAATGAATTAGTACAACATTAAAAAATGGTAAGATGATTTAGATGAATATAAAAAGTTTAAAATGTCACTGTAATACTGCAATACATATCTACTGTTTAGATTAATATGTTGAGAAATGTAAATTTTTTATAATAATTAGAATAAATTAACATAAAACAAGTTTTTCAGTATAATTCAGATTCGAGAGAAATTATAATAAAGATCGAATTGCAGTTTTTAGGTTTTTTTTAATTTATATTTATAATATTTGTAAAAAAAGTTGATAACTTATTATAAGGTTTCTCGTGAGCTGTTATCACTGTAATAATATCAAACACTTAGTTACAGTTTTTTGTTTTTATAAGTGTTATAGGTACCTTATGGTTAAAATTTTAATAATTCTTACTATATCAATAATCGATGGGTTTTGGTGAGACCCGTTGCTTGCCGTTTCTATGTATTTTTTATTTTACATCATATAATGGGCGAAGTCCAATTTAAAGTCTTTTGATTTCAAAACTAAGTTACCTATTCATTGACATACATATTGACAGGTTCAATGTATAGAATGATTCTTTTATCAAACAATACACATTTATACACTTAATCACTTTATTTCAAAATCTATTAATGTTTTTGAAAATATTTTTTTTAAATAAATTCCAGCCAAAATAAAATAATATTTTTTATTGTTATAATTTTGTAAGTTTTAGACTTTTTTAATGATGACATATATTTTTTAATTTCATATTCTGAAGCAGAATATTTTTCGAATTTTACATACAAATTGAAATTCAGACTAGTAGTTTATGAGTTATAAGTATTTAAAATTTAGTTGGCGGAGTGCCACTCCGGGAGTGGAGAGGTACGGTGATACACTGATACCCCTAAAAATGTATACACTCCAATAGTATAATAGAATTAAGTCATTAATTTGTTCAAAGTATTGAAATTTTTTAATTAATAATAATTACAAGTTTTAATACATTTATTGAATCATATTATTTTAAAGGCAGATGAGATATAATAATCGGTATTTTTATACCTAATGTAATTTATCTCATGCCACAATTTGCGACTTGGTGAGTATGAATATTATTGTTGCTTGTCAGTAAACATAGCAAATACCTATGTTCGAGCTTGTTTAGTAAATTATAAATAACGTAGGTATTAATGAGTTATATATTATACGGTTTAGGTATGTAGTAAATATGATGCTAAACATCTATAATATTAGGTAACATTGCAGTTGAATAAATATATGATATCTACTCCCATATGAATATTATGATATATTTGTATAAATAATTTGTGCATAATTTTTAATTTATTAAGTACCTACGCAGTTATCACAATAAGTAGTGTCAAATATTCTAGCATACAATAGACAAGGGCAGATCCATACATTTTCCAAGGGGGAGCGTATATAATAAAAAGTTATATACCTAAATAGATTTATATATAAATAATTTGTATTTATGGTACAAATTTATAATAGTACCTATATTATATTTTATTTCATTTTTTCTTTTTGAAGGTGGGTCCCTTCTCCCTCTTAGATCCGCAGATCCGTCCCGAATAGAGATGGAGTGAATCTCGTAAAGGCGAATGCAAGTATAAGTGGTCTTCTTTGATGTTGCACTGTTGCACATTCAGATACTTAATGAATAGGTGGCATATTTAGAAATATGGTTCCCAACTCTTAAGGTAAAATATAAAGTAACGCTCCATTTGACTCTTGAGGTCCCTACTATGTAACGCACCTAGTCTCCAACAATAACAAATATAATCATCTAATACAGCGGTTCCCAACCTATGGGCCGCGGCCCACTTGTGGGCCGCGAGCAGCACGGTACTGGGCCGTGAACAATATAATATTATTATATACATCTTTGTT
>VUJU01002947.1:2780-31146 GCA_009835225.1 Aphis craccivora | reverse complement strand
GAGAATATCGAGCTACGACATAACTAAAATTATTTTAACCATCTTTTTATTAAATGTGTAATTCGATATTTATTTGTTTATATTACCTGTATACCTATTATTAATTACTTATGTTGGTGTATGGAACACATTTTATACTAAAAGTATACCATTTTATAATATATTAAGTGTATACACTAATATACTATAATATACTAAGTGTAACTATAGTTACTAATCTTGATAATATCTCTATCAATAATTATTATAGTCGATTGACGTTCGCTCGTTTTCGTTTACAAATTACGATGTGGATTAGGCCTATGGGGACACCACAAAAAAAACGCACCCCATGTAATACCTCACAAACATAAACGACATGCACGACATAATTATATGTCGTTTAACAATAAAAGGTGGCGAGGAAAATTACACAATACGATAATATTAGAATTTATTTTACAATAAAATATTTATTAATTAAGATATATAGACGTTTTTAATGTATTATCTACAATGTTCAATGGTTTTGAAAAAAATATATTCTAAACTTATTATAATATAGTTAAAACATAGTTATTTTAAATTTTTTTTATGGTTTAATATCAGAAGAAAACGATCAAAGTTAAAATATAGTGACTTTACAAAATGAAATTATGTTCAACCAGCGAGGATCTTGTTTTTTTTCTTTTAATAGACTTAAAAAATTGCAGTTACATAAATAAAACGATTTATCAATTTGTTACGTTTAGGTAACAATTTAAAACAACTATACTACCTATAAAAATATAGAGCATTGCTGGACCTATAAGTAAATGTATAAATTAATGTATTGATATATTATAAAGTATATAAAATGTATATACAGCTTGCTGTTTGCTAGTGATTTATTTTGAATATTTAAAATAAATCCACATGGCCTTACCACTCTTATTGGATAGAATCAAGTTTTTATGTAAAGTCAAAATTGAATATAATATTGAATATATATATATTCAATATAATCAATATAATCAATACTCAATATTTCAATAGGGATCTATAAGTAATGAAGTACCTCATACTAAACTATCTGAAATAGGAAAGTTTATTATTAATTAACAATTTACAATATGAAACAAAGGATTTATTTATGTAGACTAGTAGTTTTCAACCTTTTTCGGATCGCGACCCCCCATTTTTTATTTTATTGTAATGCGACTCCTTCAATAAAAATGATACAACGGTGGTTACTCGAAATTATCATAAGTCGATTGAGTTTATACTTCTAACTACTGTTACCTAGTTTATAATCTCGTGGTCTACTTATAGAGTTTAGAGAGTATAGTGCGACGGCTTTATTGTACGTTTTCCCCTGCAGGCTACAACGTTAGACGTATTGTTACAAGCACAGACTTATATCTTAATCTTAAATCTCTAAATTACTAAATACATGCATTTCATGTACGTAGGTAAGGGGGGATTGGGTGTTCAAACACCTCCCGAAATTAATGATAAATATTGTGAATTAAACTTAATGTATATAATATATATAGACCAAAACACCCTCCAAAAATATTTCCTACCTACGCCCATGAAGCATTTTATATGTAACCGTTTTTCTTTACGTTTAACGCAGAGTCGTTAAATACTAAGTACTTAGTAGTCAGGATTAAAGTGCGGACAGCGAAACTAGAAGTGTGACCGTCGCGCTCCCGTTGGTTGTTTGTTGGGGCTACGAAAAATACTTTCCTGCGTAAAATAATTTCAAACACGTTTACATGCGTTAATAGACGCGTTTCACAGTTACTCGTACCGCCCCTTACCGTACGCGCAGCTATGAAAAGGGCCTTTATTATAAAGACATAACTTTTATACTTCTGTAGTTCTATAATACACATTTATTATTAATTTATTATCACATTATCAAACTTAAAATAATAATAGTAACATTCAAAATATTTACGATTTTTTTCGAATTTTAATATAATCATAAAAACTACTCATCGTCGTCGTCATCATCATCGTCGCTCGAACTGCTGTCGTCTGGATAAATAGATGAAATTATTGGCTCTAATAATATTTTGTCCCTCAGTGCTGCTCTATGGAAATCCTCCTCTTGAAGTTTCAAGCAACGTTCTCCATATTTGGCCCAATCATCAGCAGTTACTGAGTCAATTTCTTTGTTTACAAGCTCCTCGACATCAGCAATTTTAAATGTAGAATTTTCTACAGCCACTCGTCCATTTAATTGTGCCCAAATTAGTTCTATGGGATTATACTGACAATGGTAAGGTGGAAGCCTTACCACTTCATGCCCCATTTTGAGTGTCATTTGATCTAACTTGTAAATTTTTTCACGCGGCATCGCAAGTTTGACTTTCGCCCGTAACTCGTCAACAGTTTCTACAGGAGAAAAGTCTATATTTTTTTTGCGCAACCATTGTTGAACATCCGTCTTCCTACTATTTGATTTCGGGTATTCCTCTAATAATGATGAATGATATGACGCGTTGTCCATAATAATAATACTGGGCTCTTTCAAGTTCATTAACATTTGTAAATACCACTTTTCAAAAATTGTAGCATTCATCTGTGAATGATAATCTTTGGTACTGCCAGAGTTACAATGGATAATTAATTTTGCATTTTTGACAAAACCAAAGGAAGGAGACCCAGCGTGACAAACAATAAGACGATTGCCTTTCGCTGTAGATCCTTTTAAACCCTCTGTATTTTCCTGGTTTTGCCAAATAAGTCTCCCAGTATGGTTTTGGTTAACCCAGATCTCGTCTAAATAAACTAGTGGCCGAGTATCTCCATTTGTTCGAAGCTGGTTCATTTTACGTAGAAATTTTAAGCGCGCAGCTACTATGTCCGACCGTTCCATTAGATATTTTCGACCGTCATTACACCTTTTGAATTTAAAATGAAGTTTTTTCAAAATGATTTTCACTGATGATTTCGATCCCTCATACTTTTTTTTTTGTCGCAATGCTTCTAATATTTTTGCACATGTTGGAAATTCTCCCTTATCATAAAAACTGTGGACCACCCTTCTGACCTCTTCACTGTCGAAATCGTCAAGTTTAGTGATAGGTTTGTCACGACTATAAAGTTTTCTAGGTGATCGAAATTTAATGCCCTTAGAACTTCCGACACCTAACTTTTCTTTAACATCTAAAGATATAATCTTACTTTCTTTACAAATTCTCTGTACAGTAGACAGACTCACCCCACAAGCCTCTGCCGTCCTCTCTTGACATTGTCGAAAAAAATTTGCCACTTCTGGCTGTTCCTTATTATTGGCCACCATTTTAAAAAAATTGTACACGTTGTATATGGTTTTTTTGGTTTGAGAATGAATATCTGGCCGAATCGACATTTCAAAAAAGCAATATACACACAAAAATAATAATAATAAAAAAAAAAAACAATAATGTACAAATAAACAATATAGCCAATATAATCGAAATTAGAACACTTTAATTTCTTTTTTATTCCAATAAACGATTATCTTTATTAATATAATTTTCATACATATATAAAATATATATATTTAATTTTCAATATATATTATCACTTATTATGATATATACAAGGGATATATAGTAAATAATAACAAAATTTTATACAATATTTTCTTTTTAATAATTTATCATCACTTATTGTAATGTTACATTTAAAATAAAACAATAAAGATACCTATAATTTTTTATAGATAATAAAATAATAGTAACTCACGGTAACAGCAATAACTTTTATCAGACCTGTGATACTGTGTGGATCTTGTTAAACGGATGCGGCACTTACTCAGCGATAATTTTTATATTAATCGGCAGCGTATTATAATGTGACGTTAACTCGATCGGCGGGGTGATTGAGGGTGCTCGTCACTCTAGTATCAACAATTGTCGGAAGGTAAGAGGTTCGTGACAACCTCCCTGTCCGTTATTGAGTCACCAAAGGAAGAGGAACAGTATAAATCGTTCAAAATACTACGAGGAAAACAGTAAGAAGTTATCTTGTAACCTCGCGTTAGCCAATTAGATATGTATAACAATAATCGTACAAAAAATTCGTAGGTAACAAAATCGATTCACATAATAACAATAATCACACACAAAAAACACGTTACATGAAGGAAAGAGATCCAGTGAATAACATACATATCACATGGCACATGGTTAGATTTGTATTTAAATCTACAGGTATCCGGCGTGTGATGGTAATTGGTCACACACACACAATCGCAGGCTACTATAAGTTACACATAATATGGTACTCAAAATTGTTTATTAAACAATTAGAACAGCCTCAACGTTTGTCTGTATTCGCATATAAAAATCTAAAATTATAGTGCTGCGTCTGGACAGTGTGAGAAAACGTACCGTTAGAAAATAAGGTCTTCTTTAATTTCTTTTCTATGGGCTGTGATTCCGATGTTTTCACCTAACGCACACAGAATACTAGACGGTAATACAGTACTACACAATAGTAAGAATAGTAGCATCGCTTAAATATTTAAGCCATGAATAGTAGACAGTAGTTCCGAAGACCCGAACTCCCGAGTCAGTTTTTTAAGATCTTGCTATCAAGTATCAACTGTAACCGTACGTGATGGTTATCATTGTCGCAATGTCGCCAAACTTTGCTCGTTATCTACAGTCAGCTGATCAGACTGCACTGTAGTTTTACATTGTGACCAACACCAATATTGATATCGTCAGAAATTTCCAAGAAATGTTTTTTTTATTTTATTTTTTTCGTTTCAGAATTTGCGTTCTTTGCGTTAAAATTGTGACATGTTATTGTGTCAATCAAAACATGTAGTTATGTTTAAATAACAAATGGGACTGAACGTCAACGGTCTCGATTGACCATGTCTTCTGAAAATCTGGAAATTGTACACGAAGGATGGTTGACAAAATCACCCCCTGCAAAGAGAGTCCTGAAAGCAGTCAGTGTTAAATTGGTAAGTTCAATTATTTTATTTTATTTTTATTAGTATTCCTATATTTACCATAAAACGAATTGTTCCTTGTTCACTTGTTGTTTTTGTTTGTGATGTTTTTTCTCACGTCGAACAATTGATTAGCATATACCAATGATTGATTCTAAAGATATTGTTTTTAATATTTGAACTAAGTCTGTTTAAAGTTTTTAATGTTCTAATACATATTTTTACTTAATACAATAATTAAGTCAATTAATTTTTTGATGAATATGTGCATTTCTCCTGCTGAAGCTGGAAAATATCACTAATAGGTACAATAAGGAAATAGATATCTGGAATCTGAAAAACTTAAATTGTAAAAATATTTTTGTTCAGATAATTTATTAAATCATTATTGTTAAACAGTACTTATTGATTAAGAATTATATGGTTTAAAAATTTGAGAAAAAGTAAATATCATTTTTCTATTTTTACATTTCAATAATGTTGGAAAAAACTTACATATTATCAATCATTTAATAGTATTAAATATGTTTAATATTAAATTGTATACATTGAAAGTTCTATAAGAACTTATATTTTTATACATTTTATGCCGTGTTGTATGATTTATGTAAATACATACCTATTATACTTTTGAGTACCATAATATAACCTAATGGTTATTACTCATAAGTAATGGATAATATTTATTTATTTTATATCTTTTACTTGTTTATAATATTTTTTACTTAAACAAGATTTATTATAAAAAATTTTAAACTTTAGAAATGGCGCAGAAGATGGTTTGTGTTACGCCATTCTGGTGAATTACCTGGTCAATATTTCCTTGCTTATTATACAGATAAAAGTCGCAGAAAAATGAAGGGTCGGATAGATTTAGATCAATGTGAACAAGTAAGATGTATTACTTATTATTTACTTTAAATGATTCATAGATTTAATTGATAATTACCTTAAATACACTAATCAACAATTAGTGAACTTAATAAAAATAAATATTTTTTTGGTTTATTAGGTTGATGCGGGATTAAAATTTGAAGATCGCAAATCAAAATATCATTACATGTTTGATATAAAAACACCAAAAAGAACATATTATTTGGCAGCAGAATCAGAAGAAGATATGAATAAATGGGTTGATTTTGTATGTCATGTTTGTGGCCTTAAACCATTCACAGTTGATGAAAATGCTGGTAAGTATTTAATTTATAATAGATGTTTTTAATTGCTCACATTTAACTTTATTTTATTTTAGATTTTGAATGTCCATCTGTCAATAATATATGTAGACCATTTCCTCTTAGTGTTGAAGAACATGATGAAGAACATTCATCTCCCGATTCACCTACGAGCACATCTTCTAGCCATTACATTCCTATAAGTGAATGTATATCTGGAAAGCCATTACTTCCAATTCTTCCTCGTTCAACTATAGAAGAGTCTTATGATTTACCTCGGCGTATAAGACCTCCGCCGCGTCTTTCAGAATCACCTCCACCAAGTCCTGGTTCAGAATCAGTGTTTACTGATGATGAATCAATAAATGGTAGTACTTTGAGTCGGCCATCTGTCAATTGGCAAACGTTCCCTCGTTTATCTCAAAACTCGCCAGACTTGCCAGTAGCAGCCAATAGAAGGTTTACCAAAATATTACCAGAAGGGTGTTTAACAGCACCACCAAGGCCACCAAAACCATCTCACCTAATAGAAACTTCAACAAAAACCGATAAACTAGTTGAACCTATAACAGGAGATGAAACTTATGACTTTCCAAGGTCCCATCAAATGACACCACCTCAAGCACAGCCCAGGACACATCGTAGACATTGTTATACAAATGCAGCCCCAGGTCAAGTTTCTGGTAATATTTTCACTTATGATTTTGTGGAGGACTGTGGACCAAAAGTTGAAGAAGGTAAAACTGTAGAATCAGAATCTCCAAGTTTTATAAATTCACCTTCTGCAACTGCCAATGTAAGTTCCGCTTCATTAGAACAAACCCCTCCTGCAGTTAATCGTCAATTAAAGCCAGGTAGAAAGTTTTCCGATACTTCTGCTGAACTCTCGCCGTTGACTCCATTAGCTAATCCACCTATTGTAAACCGAAGGCTAAAACCTACTCAAATTAAAAAAAACCAAGATTCCTTTTTTGGTAAATATATGCATATTTATTTATATATTATATTTATATAATTATTAACATGAATTATTTTTTAGATACGACTAGTACTTTAAGATTATGTCCACCACCAATGGGTAGTTTGAGTCGTCAGAAATCTCGTATAGGACCCAATGTTGTTCCTACAAGTTTTGAACCTCGAATCCATAGGCGACACTCAGCATCTGATGATCGACTAGCTTCAGACAAAGTAATATTTTTATTTCCTAATATAATTAAATGCTAGTTGATTTTTTAATATTTTATAGGTAGTTAAATAAAGTAATTAAAAATAAAATAAAAAACTCTTTTTTTTTCATTTTTGTAACTGACAGAATAATTTTAATTTAAAACCTTAATCATAAATTATTAAATTTTAATTGGACTTAGTTTGGGAATTATAGTTAATTAAACTTTACATAGAAACTCATATAATATCTAGAACCAGCAGATTTATTGAAAGCTCGGGTAAATAAACAATGTAAAAATGTGTATTGCCTTTGTACAACATTTTAGTGTATGTTAAAAACCTTAAATGGCTATAACATCCAAACTAAATTTAACCCTTAATTTCTAATTGCAATTTTGAAATTGCTAATAAATTTTAGAATAAAAACTGATTGTTGCAAATATGTCGAGATTTTTGTTTTACAATTAAGGATTCATGTTTTTTTATGTTTTTTAGGTATCCTCATATCAAATCAATAAGATTTCATCAAACTCACGATATCTAGCCGAAGCAAGTCGTTTCAATGATATCCAATATTTAGATCTAGAATTTGAATCTTGTGACAAACAATATACAGTAGGTAATCGAACAACTGCAAAAGCAACCTCTAAGAAAAAACCATGCAATGTAGGCAGTCAATTCACTTTGGTAATGCATGATTATTCTATAATTGATGGTGCATACCCATACAAAACAGTAGATTTTTTGAAAACTGCTGCTTTGTCAATGACTAGAAAACGTGCTGAGCAAGAACGACGATTTGGTAGACAAAATATGGTAAATTAAATATTTATAGGGTGCTTAATTATGATCACACAATGCTTAACTTGTCACATATTTTAAGTTATGCAATAATTGAGTGATTACTGGCTCTTAACATTTACATATCTTAGATCAATCAAAGCTTTCAATTGTAGTTCTTATATAACTTGGGGCTTTTATGTTGAAATTATACGAAATTATATAAATATTAAATACATTAATATAGTCTATATATTAAATTATCTACTATAATTTGTGATCAATCCATA
Source organism: Aphis craccivora (assembly GCA_009835225.1). Lineage (NCBI taxonomy): Eukaryota > Metazoa > Arthropoda > Insecta > Hemiptera > Aphididae > Aphis > Aphis craccivora. Next base: position 22,810 of record VUJU01002947.1, on the reverse strand, counting down.
AATACTTGTTAAAAAATCAATATTTTTTTTCAATTTTTCTTTAACAATTGGAAAGTTTGGGCATATAATTTTAGTTAATTATTAAATAATTCTAGAGTACATATCATCTTTAATAATTATATATTACCTATATAATCCAAGAACAAAAATTATTTTACACAAAGTATTTAGAACATAACATTCAATATAAAAAATAAAGTGTCATTATACTCATTAATTTATCACCAAATATTTAAAGCTTGGAGTATCTTAAATGAAACATATTGTCAATTAATTAATGTATGAATGATAATCAAAATATTAATATAACTGGATGTTTTTTAGTAGATTATAAAATTAATTTAAAAGGTCTTGCAAGTTTACAGATTAAGTAATTTTTATAGACATTTAAAATGTTCTACATTATAAACATATCTCTATGAGCTGATTAACTTACATATTTGTGATAATATTAAATATTAAATGCACATAAACAAATTCAATAACTTGTTAAGGGTTTGCCATTTTATATAGGTCCAATCATACCAGCATATAATTTAGATTTTGTTATGATATTTATTTTAATATGAATCCTAATATGTAAAATTATATATTTGATATTTTTGTGTGACTTAGTAATCTTAATATTCTGTAACTTAACTGACATAAAATCTGTACTACCCATATCAGTATGTATTGTCTCTAAATTAACAGCCACATAAAGTATTTCAAATTTTTATTGAAAGCTAAAATATATATATTTTTATAAATTGATATTATCAAAAGTTCAAGTAATGTTGGTGATTTTTTTTTTGATTTATTTATTAAAGCTATTTTTTCTCAACTATTATTTTTTTTTGTCGCCCAATATTTTTTTAAGGAAATTGAACCAAAACTATTTTGTAAAACGTTTATACAAATTTGTTATGATTTTTAGGTGAATTTATGTTTTCATTAAATTTTAATATATGTGTATAAATTGATTATACATTTGTTTATGATTTATTATATAATTATTAATATTTTGGCTTATATGACCTCCCATTGATGTACGCATGTAACCTTGTTATCCATTTATAATATAAGAAGACAATCTCATTACAAATATTTATGCATTATTTTGATTATATTTACTTATACCATAGTCAAATTATAATTATTATTTTATTTATTATATTTATACACAATTTAAAATGTTTAATTACCTAATATGTTCATTATTTTTATAACATTTATATAAAACGATTAAAAAACATTACCCTAATGAAATTAGGTTAAATTAAATAGCCTAAGTTATTTTCTGATATATTTAGACTGTTAAAACTATATATTTTTAAAGTTTATACGTATTATTATTTTTATTAAAATTACCAAAAAAAATATATATATATTGATATTAAATTTTATTTTATATTGCCAATATTGTTTTATTTCTTTATCTATACCTCATAATCCTATTTAAATGTATTTGCAAATGTTTTTAAATTTATATTTAAATTATTAAATATAAGTTATTCTTTTAGTTATAGTCTTATCATTCTATAATATAATATGTTATTATATCATAGTATATCTGACTATTATATCTAATAACCAAACCTAACCTGTATTACTGTATCTCATAAATCGGGGAAAATTTCTAAGTCAATCATGTTAAAATTTATTTTTAGGGCCACGTGCACAAAAATTAAGAAAATTAGACTTAAGTAATAAGATTTTAGAAATTATTATTTATTACTATATTATTTTTAGTAATTTGTTTATAATACTTGTTGAATATTTACCATAGGTTCTCAACTGACCCAACCTATGGCCCACGAGCTATACTTATAAAATTTAAAAATATTTTAAATATTTCATTTTCCTTTGAGGCATAACACAAATACTGAATAGTGTATAGTACATTGTGTATTTATAAATTTATTTTATACAGTGAAATTTATGTTATTATTTCAACAGACAATTTTATCTTGTTTGTACATTAATCGGCAGATGTACATGTTTTTAGAATATTAATTTACGTTAAATTGTTAATTATTTTAAACTTTAATAAAAAATTATCAATTATAAACATAATTAAAAGCCTGCTATAAAGAACATTATTTTTTATTTATTCATTATCTAAATTCTAAAATTTGTCAAAAAAATTGATTCTTACACCTATATAAGAAAAAGAATACAATTGAGGTGGTCCGTAACATATGGAAAGTTCTCCAAATGGTCAGTAGCACCAAAAAGGTTTGGAACACTATTCAAATGTGTTTCTTAATAATTATAATTATTGAATAGTGAAAAAACAATGTTCTATGGAAGTAGATCATCAAAGGTGAAGGTATATTTTTAGTAGATGGTGACCAAAATAAGTTTGGACACCCCTGTTATATATATTGTGTATATTAAAAGTTGCTTAATTTTTTTTCTTTAACTTTTTTACTTACTTAACTAAGTGGTTTTACATTTCAATAAAATATATATGAAATTAATTTAAATAATAATTAATGATAATTAATAAACTACATTAGATAGTACCAACTATTAATTTACTATATTTTTTTTAAAGTTTTTTTTTATAATATAAAGTAAACTAATGTTCTTTATTCTTAAAAATAATGATTTATAATCTATATGTAAACATTATATTTAGTCATACAGTCCAATAGGACTTTTGCTAGTAGGTACTTGGAAATGTTCTTAAAAAACTATTTTTCAAATATCAATCTTACAAAAAAAAACAAAAAGCCACACTTGATTCCAATTTAGTTTTTTCCAAAAACATGCTAGGCTATTTTTAACCAACTCCATAGAATTTTTGATTTTATTACTGACTCCCTAGCCTTCATTTCAAAAGCAGAAGGAAGCAATTTAATACTTGTCTTCAACTATCAAGAGTCAAGACTACTTATTATTAAGTCTAATATGAGTACCTATCTCAAATCGTTACGTTTAAACAATACTCTTTTTCAACAAATCTGGTCTTGCGGCATAGCTTTCTGGAGAACTGCAAAACTGCAAAAGCCTCAAATCTTAGGATAATATAGGTTCAAGTTTTCAATCCATTTATATTTATCTCCGTAAAGTCACCAACGTGCAACGGTATGTTATCAACCTTTCTTTACACTTAGGCAAAGTTTTCATTATTAAAGGGATTGCAGTCATTTTTTATCGAAGACTTCACTCAAAAATGCAAGGTCATTGAAACAGACTGATTTCCCAACTACAAATTACTTCCAGGCAATCCAAGCAGGCGCCTCAATAAGACTGTTCAAGAGATCTCTCAGTATTTCATAACATATTATATATTAGTATTTTATTCATGTACGAGTAACTTTATCGTGAGGTTTCTCATCACTGTCTCAAATTTATTCAATGTATAAACTGTAAATAAATTAATAAAGTTGTTTATTAAAAAAAAAAAATGTTTTTAATAGTTTATATAGTCTACCACTATTTCACAGAATCTCTTAAATTAAGCATTAACTTATATCAGTTATATCATTTTTAAGTTTTAACTAACATTTATAATTTGTTTGATGTAAAAATAAGAAGCTATAAAAATTTATAATTACATTCTTTATGATTATGTAATCATAGTCCAGTATTTATTAAATAAATAACTGATTATTGTAATTGTTTTATGCACTTTGACATGTTTTTAGCTTAGATAAATGAATTTGAGTCATTTAATAAAAGTGAACTATTAAGTATGTTTTTTGTACCTTATTCCATAATCTAAATAAATAACAACAACATGTCATGTGTATGTACCTACATCTCTTCTTGATTTATCATATTCTTTAGAGTCATACAGACCAATTGGTGGTCTACTTTCTTATAAGTAATCAAATAGAAATATTAATTTTGATTAATAATTTTTTATACAAAATGTTCAACTCTACAAGATTTGTATTTCATATGGTAAGTCTTATGAAAAATAGATACCTAGTTTTAAATAACACCATTTAATTTAAATGAAAATATATAATGGACAATGAGTTATGGTCTATAGATATTTAATTATTAAAATGGGCCAAATTCATACATCGTATGAATTCTGTAGGTATATTATACAAAAAAAAATCCAATACGTTATACCAATCATCATTTTATACATTTTTTATATCTTGTTTGTTTTTTATTTTTTTACCTATCTAATTTGTCACCACATGACTTTTTGAAGCATTATATAATAATGCTTTGGTCGTCAACTTTAAGTGTGATTACTTATTTATGATAGAATAAAGATTTTAGTTGATACCTACTTTGGAAATGGGGATAAAGTATAGTAATTTCCAAGTACCTACTAAAAAATAAAAATGAATAAATAAGAGAATAATTGGAATTTTTTCGTTAAACCAGCTCTTTTAAAAAATGTAAAACCTAATAACTAGAAAAATTTTCATTAAATATCATTGATTTTTAATAGGTAGGTATGCATTTATCTTCAAAATATTTAGGCTCTTTTTGGGATATGTATAGATACTTGACTTCTTAAATTATTTTTCGAACTTTTTAAGATAAAATGTTTGACTTTGTATAATAACTAAAATATAATGAACATATTTTAATTGTGACGAGTTACATAGGTATTGAAAGTCTGAAATTTATATAGGTATAGGTAATACAGCAAAGTGAATTCCCTAGTTTTATAATATTAAATATTATTCACTACTTATTTGACAATTTAATTATTATAAATGCAAATGATGCAATAAAAATATGTGTCTACACGATAAATTACAATAATTCTGTAGGGCGCGGAAGGTAGACGATCTGACCACAGAATAGATGAAATAATAGAATAGTTTCATCTGTTCTGTGATCGGACCCTTAATGTTAAAAATATGCTGCTGCTCTTACAAATAGCATTATACAACTCACCGTGTTTAATTCATCAATTACATTTTACAAATATTTCACATATTCATTATTCGTGTAACCCTTCTAAGGATATAATGTTAAATACTACAGTATTGTAAACGAAAAAAATAAACAACAAAAAAGTCTTCCCGCATGTTATTAATCGTGTTATGTGGGCAGATAGGTAGGACAGTTACCTATTATAGACATAAAACAACTTTATAGGTCTATGCACTATGAGGTAGATTTATAAATTATTATAATAAAAAAGTGAGTTCACGCGTTTATAGAATTAATCGTTATTGGAATAAAAAAAAAAAAAATCCCGAAACAAAATACTAAAATATAAAATTGACCTTAGAATCACGAAGTACCAAACAATTGAATCACTTTTATTTTTAGCAATTTCTTTGATCGATTTCATGGCTTTTCAAATTGATTTAAGTTATAAAACCAATTTAATTTTAGAACAAATCAGTTGGTACAGCGTATCTCGATGTACGTCGCATCGTTAATAAGATATTAATGACAATATCATAAAGTCGTTTCGTTGGTTTTAATTTGGGTACAATATTTTTTTGTCGTGAAAACTGAAAGATTTATCAATAAAAAAAAAAAAAATAAAGATAATATATGTTTTGAAGTTGTAAAATATTCACTAAAAATAGCCTCATCAACTCTAAAGTTCCCTGCCTACATTATTAAATAAAATTTTAAAATATCATAAACAAAAATACATGGAAGATTGAGAATAAAATTTGCATAACATATTAACGTACCATGTAGGAATTTAGGTTTTAGTTTCAGGATAATATAAAAATCAAATTAGAAGACATTCAAGTCTTCTTTAAAATGTATATATAGTAACTTTTCCTTATTTTAAACGTATTTTTTTATTACTTGTGTTTTTCATGTAATTTAATTTAAATTTTAAGAATACATATAATTTATTGTACCATTGATGTGAATGATGTGATAACATTAAGCGAAACTCACAGTATACTACAGTAGTGTATTATATCATATATGTTATATTATGCTTAATAATTTTTCGTTACGATTCGTTGCCTCTCGTCGGTCAGAAGGCATTCGATCGACATAATGGCTAATGGGAAATAAACGATTAATTGTCTGAAATTAGATATTATGTCAAAACATGTCTTTTGGAAACCATCAGCTCACTCGTCGTAAACGGCCAGAATTGTCATATCTCTGACTCAGAAACTCCTTATTACTTATTGGTGTTTGCTAAAAAATCAAATTTGCATAGATATCCCTGTGAGGAAGTTATGGGTATTTTTCAGTCATGTATATCGTATGTCTATCTAATTCGTTTTCATCGCGTGAGTACGGGACGGCGACGGTTCGATTTTTAGTCGTTTGTCTTGCTGAAACGCTATTAGCATTTAAATAGAATTTATTATATTTATCCAGTTACACATTACACAGTTCAACCGGATATTACAGCGTCGTGCTCCGATCATTTCGATGTTTTCTTCTTTTTCACGTTTTTCATTTTACTAATACATATTATATACCTATTTATATAGATATATAGTCGTACCTATTCTTACAAATTGAAATAACGTAACGTCGTCAATAATGTTAACCGTTTTAAAATGTAACTGCAAATGCCGAATGTATTATACTGCAGGTACCGACCCAAGATCTTACATTTATCACAGGATATAAAATTTTATGAATATTTATGTGCAATATACGTATTATAGGTACCAATAAATTATTTATATAGAAATTGATCTGGTATTTTTTTCGATATAATTGTTTATTTGAGCTTTTAACCATCAACTATATAGAACTTTTATCTAAAAGTGCCATTAAACATGTTGACAGCAAAAAAACATACGATATCATAAGACCATATTAAATGGTCGATAACAATAAAATAGAAATACAATAGTGTTGTTTATGCGTCTCGATATTATACCTGCTACCTACGTAATACAATATGACTTGTAATTCTTATATATTATGTACATAAACACATAATAATAGAATAAAGTACGTCACAAGTTCCAGTACTAATAATGCTCGTTTCCGTCTACGAAACAGGTATAATAGGTGTTATGATAAATTTTAATATACTCTATTTGCTTCTTATTTTTTTCTATGCTAAGACTTTACTAATAATATAGAAATTCTTAATGGAAAATACTAAAAATAGTACCTAATTCAATCTATAAAACATTTACATTAACTGACGATCTTAAATTCTTATAAGGTAATTTATATATACGTAGATATAAACTAACAAGATGGGCTTCTCCTCGTCATTTTTTGACGTGATATTTTTTTCTAGAATTCCTTTTTTTGGTCAGATAAGGTATCCCAATATATTGATCTAAAATTCTAAAACCATCACAAAATATAGGTCCAAGTATGCCACTTGGCAATATTTATCTACCCATATAAAGTATAAGTATGTACCTACCTAAACAATTCTGAAACTTTTTTTCAATCCATTTTAATTTTAAAAAATCTTTTAATTTAAAAAAATTGTTTATTGTCTTATCTAGAGACCTGCTGCAGTCAATTATTGTGTGAAAACTGTTTATAGTGGAAATAAGTTTATTATAAGCAGAAAATTATTCGAGAATGACCAATCTACGGAAAATAACAACACAACCACGGTAAGAATAATATACATTATCGGCACCTATTACCTTGTATATTATTATAATAATTTAACTATACTTCATTTAGAACTTTAGAAAGTACCTACCTATAATTATAATACTTTAATACTGCAATAAAAACGTTAAGATAGGAACTGGTTATAGGTAATACCATTATTTTATATTGAACTTATAGTATTATGCGGTTAAAATCAATGTAATATTTATCACAATACAATTTAAAAAATTTTAGTATTTTTATTTTATTAAGTATTATTTATTTATACGTATACTATTTAAAAAAAAAATATTAATTTACTTCAGTAAAAATCACAATGTTGCCATTTAGAAGGTGCAATAGCAAAATCAGTTATTATTATCATACACATGGTGTAGTACTGTAGTATAGCTGTATATAATAGGTATTAGGTACTTACCTACATTAAAACTACTCATTGTATTTCATTCAACATTCAACATGACTTTAATTTTTGACCTTTTTTCTTTTTTTTAAACAATATAAATAATATAATCCATGTTAGGTCAGAAAATTGAAGCTTTTTTTAATATTTTAATTTATAGGAACTTTTTAATAATTTAAAAATCAAAGTATTAAATCAGAATACAAATCAAACTGTAATAATCATGCATATGATTTCTTTTCATACTTTTACGAATACACGAATGGTGTGCAAGTAAAACTGATGTAAAAAGTAATACCTAAGTCAAAATTGTTCGCTTTTACTCGTGTATATAATGCCCCGTTAATCATAATTTTAACCATGTACCTAGTCATAATTAATGAAACACTCAAAAGACGTCATTTTTGGGATAGAGGTATGAATTTGCATCCCATATTGTTGTATGTAGCGTAGATAGTGACAATTAAATGCGTAATTTAATGTAAAAATTAAAGTAATATTTAATTTGCATCCAAAGAAAAATTATGAAATGAAACAAATGTCTATAAAACACTGTGATCAATTTTTATCTACTATGCATCATATTATATTGCGCGAGACAGATGAGATGAGTGATCGCACTATCGCGTTATCTTAATCTTTTTAAGTAGTTAGTTAATTATTTATGTAACATGGAAGTTGTTTAAACTTTGATGGAATTGCTAAGCAAATTTATTACAAAACCAAAAGTAAATATATAAATACAATAATGAATAATGATAATAGTTTATAATAAATTAAAATACTCTTTTAGAAATTATAATACCTAGTTATACCTAAATGCTTAAGTTAGTTTCAAACATAAATTTTATATCTACTTTTTATTTCGCACCGAATTATCAAAATTATGTAACTCAAATATACTTTTAACGCATTCACTAATTTTGTAAAAGATATATGTATATGTATATAAATTATATACAATTAATGTCAAACCATATAGAAAATTACCATTTCTAGACTGGCTAGTACTGCTTATTCTCTGCTTACTTCTCTTCAACAATGTACCCTAGATGGCAGATAATTATTCGTACCCCTATAAAATAGTAAATAGGTATTTGAAAGCATATACACATTGTGGTTTTTTGTAAATATGTATTTTTTTTACTTAACATTGTTTAATAGGAACCGGATACTAAATGGGTATCAAATTTGACTCTTTATCACGAGCTGCTGGACGTTAACAATGACGGTGTTGTATCTATTGAAGATTTAAAGGAGCTGACTGAACGTTTTTCAAAATTGAACGACATGACGGATGAACAAAGTTTTATGTTTACCAGAGTTATCGAAGTACGACTAAAGATTATAAATTATAAATTAACTTGTATGGCTTATGGCTACATATTTTCAATTATTATATTATAATATCATTGGAGTGCTGGGGGATCTGATGAGAAAATTTTAAATTCTGATTATTAGAATTTAAAATGTTTACCTACTCAAAGGCCATATTTTTTAGCAATTGGATTTCTCATACCATTTAAGGATTGCCTGTGGCGATATAAGTTTATTTTCAAAATTAAAATTAAAAGAGCCACAGTAAGGTTAGGAAATATATTATACATTTTTCAAATTTAAAGTTTTGATGGTATTGATAAGATCACAAGGCAAGTGTCTTTCCTCCAAAAATGGCTAAATTTATCAATTTTTAACAATCTCCTAAGTTTTTTAAGACTTGGATAGCGTTTTACCAGCACACTGTAAAGCAGTCAGTCGTTATTGATAAAATATCATTGAAATAATCCATAACGCTCATAACCTTCAGATACAAATAGCACAATTAGAACACACAATGGGAAATTACACTTGTACAATGCCTTATAACTTTATCATATATCATATATTTTAAATCTTAAAGTAAGATAATTCTTAAAATAAACTGTTGTAGATAAATGTCATGGGTTGCTTTAAATTACCGGTGGGCTTATTTTAGTATAACATAATTAACAATTTTTTGAATGAAGGACTGGAACGACTACCTTCGCCTCTGGAGGTTTATACCCAGAACTTTGGGTTCCCTCTGCCCCACCTCTTCACTGGCTATGTTATCTGTCATAATGCACGTATTAAAATTGAAAACTGCAAGATATTTATAAATGTGATTTATTTGATATAATATTTTACACTTAATATATAAATATCTCATTATAGAACTTATGGTACAAACATTGGGGATGCATTGATCCATTCGATTACGTTACAGTAGAAAAATATTTGAAGTATATTCAGTACGTAAAACAAAACGACGATGGTTTAAAAGATGAAGTTGTTCAACTTTTGCCATACTTGTTTAAGGTAAGTAATTAATTAGTAAAATATTTTAATATACTGCGCCAGTCATCCCTAGGGTAGGCTTCACGCCGGGCCTTGAGGACCAGTGCTTAAACAGGCTCCACGCTTTTTGACATATTATTATGCATATTGGGTAATCTGAATAACTTTTATAAATTATAAATTTAAATATTATTTAAATAGTTAAGTGTACCATGATCTACTTTTTATGTTAAGTTTAACGCATGCAGCCATGTAGGTATATTTTCTACTAAATATAATTAAATAATATAAATATTTAATAATGTTCAGTATTTATATAAAATAAATTTAGTTGTATAGATTTCAATATAGTTTGCCTTAGGTTTTCATGTATCTATATTTGCCTAAAAGATATTTTTAGTCGTAGAAATTGATTTTGTTTTATTTCAACTATTATTGCAAAAATAATTAAAATTATTATTTTCCACATAGGCAGTTGACAAAGACCAGAATGGTAACATTTCAAAAGAAGAATATATTAAATTTTTAGAATGTATTGGGACATCAAAGAAGGTAATAATTATTGTTTAAAAATTATATTACAGTCAATATATCATTATGTTTACTTTGAATTCTTAATAAATAGGACTGGGCATTTAATAACTATGAAAAACTAAATAAATTCTAAACTCAAATTAGGTACGAATTGCAAATTTGATTCAAGACCAGCATACTAAATCTGAAATTGTTTTCCGAATATATTTAGACCCATGTGTATATTAAAACAATATTTTGATAATGTTTTTATTGTTATTCGGTGAATTTTTTATGAGGTTTAATGGTTTATCTATTTATTCACTTTTATAATTTAGATTTATTTATGTTATACATATTTCTAATATTTTATGAATAGGTACTGTGTATTTATTCGTGCATTCCAATTCATAAATACATAATATTATAGATTTATTTTATGAAGTTTTTTTTAGCATAATTAGATAATATTATATTCGTTAACATTTTTAATGCGTGTTCCACTAATTGTTAGTGATATGAATATGAGTGATGTATACATTTATGCATATTTTATGGTTTTTAGCGCATTAAAATTCATGCAGATGAATATTAATCGATATTAATATTATAAAATAATATTGTTATACAGGCCAACTTAATCAAGTCATTGGGCATTGTAAATGATAAAGATGATACGATCAAACTAGAAAATTTAATGTTGGTTATTAAAAAGCATTTGTTTCATAATAAAGATAAATTACAAGATCAAGATTCAAAAACCAACAACAGCACCGTCAAATTTAAATACAACTAACAACAATAAATTATAATATAGGTAATCTAATAAGTACATTTAGCTGTAATATGTATAATGTACCTACTACCTATATATCTATATATGATACATGTGACTAGGTATCTAAATTTAATTATTTATTATTATTTTATTTTATTCAACATAATATACTCGTTTATTTTTACATTAATATTAACTATGCCTGTTGGTTATTACTTATTTATCATAAAAATTGAAGATAAATAATTTAAAATATTCATCATAGGTAATAGTGTGATTTTGGCATGTATATTGTTATTAGTTATTTTATATTATTATTAAATATAAATGTTAGGTACACTCGTACACTTTAGACTTTATACATTTACAAAATTATTTAAATGCCAAATGGTTCGTTATTATAATTTACTCGTGTATGTAGTGTATTTTTAAACCATTATATTATATATTGTTCACTTGTCAGTATTATCACGAGGGAAAAGTTCAATATTTACAAAAGGTAAGTTTCGAATTTTAGAAATAAAATATATATTTATTATTTTAATAATCTATATTGGGTAGCTATATAATATGGGTATAATGATGGGTAGGTATAATACAATTTTTAGTTTGACTTTTTAATAAATCATATGATTGTGTATTCGCAGTTATGCGACTGATTTATAACTGTGTTCAATATAAGACTTATCATTGTTTACCGTATTACTTCACAGATACCTACGCGTATACAGGGATTAGGCATTTGGCAACAGTTATGACATTTTTATACGGATTAGATTTTCATTTATAGCGACGATGTCGAATTTTTGGAAAATTAAAATATAACGAAGTGAGTAAACAAACTGTATCGTATAGATCGTATAATCATTTGGACATAATATAATATAATCTGTAATCCAATACAATGTGTACATTACCTAGATTCTATAGATGGTCTAAATTTGTAAATAATAAATTTAACTAGGCTTACACTCGATTATGTCACACAACTCGTATAACTGCGTTATTGCATTTAGAGTATGTGATATTTGAACAATATTGTTCTCTCTGGGAATTTGAAATTGTAATCATATTGGTGTCCAAGTTATAAACAATTTGAAATTTATATTGTTTTCGTAAATAATGGTCGAGAATCGGAATATAATATACATAATGTATTATCTAGTATAAATATATACGGTCAAAGGTTTAATACGCGTTAAAGTTAACAAAAAAAAAAAAAAATATTGGATGATAATGCAGGTATCCATGATTTAATTGTTAAGTCATCTTTTGTTACGTTCTAAGTCATAACGAACAATTGCATGTAGATCGCACTGTCAAGTTGCATCCGGTATGAATAGTTTGCGTACCTAAAATATATCACAATATAAATTATAATATTTTATGATCCGAGCCAGGCACCGTGGGGACAATAATAATTATTAACGAATAGAGTATGTTTTATTGTCATTCAAACTGGTGATGACAAACTACAAAGCGTAATCCTATAAAAGAGTTATATATATTGTATAATATTAATAATAAAACGTATAAAAATATATTATATGATAATATAGCCACGTGTAGCCATTGAATAGATTAAGTAGAATTTAATATTCTCATAGTCTTCCTAGGAAGTGGGAGGAAACAGGCCCGCAGGAAGCGATCTCGTGGTTTTTTTACTTAGATAAGGGTTTGAATCGCGTTCGATGAAAATAATTGGAAAATTGATATTTAAAACCACATTGTTTCAGTATTTCACAGCATAAAATGTTATGTTTCATGTAGAAATATGTAATGACAAAGAAATTGCTTAGAAGTTAGAACTAATAAATTAATTAATAACTGTCAAGCATTATAATTATCAAATATCATGATATGTTATATTATGGTAGGAAAAAAGTACATAACCAAGAAGTATTTTCATATTTTCAAAAAATCCTTGAATTTTTTATTCTACTCGTGTAGTATTAATTTGCTGCTTGGAGATTTGGTATCATCTATTATTATACTGGTTGTAATGGCTTTTTCCATATAATGCAAATCTGAAATCTTTTAAAGTGTTTTGACTTTGAATAAATGATTTATAAATATATTAGGTTTCATACCGGGCCTTGCGAATCATAAGAATGATAATATATTATTTATATATATATATTATATAATTGTAAGATAATAATAATATATTCGTAATTACTAACTATACTGACTGCAAATAATGTATTTATATTTAGCGGGAAACGCAAATGTTAAAAGGTGCCTAGCGGTTAGTTTTTAAAGAGTAGGGGGGGGGTAACAAAATATCTATGCATATTATATAGATGTACAAATGTGCAATACCTTCAGTATAAACACTATATGAGGTATTGGTATATTATAGATTCTATATTATATAATATATCAACTATATTCTTATCAGTCATCCGGATTCGTAGAACGCCAGCAATAAAAAATATTTAAAATAATATTATTCATTTATTATAAAAAAATATTATGATTAGGGTAGAAGATTTCTACTATTTGCGTATTATTGCTATGTGTAAGCGCAAGAAAAGGTTCTAGTTGAAAACAAATTTGTTTTGTGTTACGAGTTATGATACATTACAGCCATATTATTAAGTAGCCTATATGTAGATATTTTTTGCAATTTCGGAGACATTTTGCACATTTTATTTTCAATAACTTTTATTAAAACTATAACCAGTTATTATATCATTTGATTATTTAAAACTTCCACTCGCTGGAAAAATGGGTGCGGATCGATTATGAAAATCGAATCGAAACTATTTGAGTCATAATATGCAGTCTTATTTGACGTCGTTATTATTTTAGATACTATTTATTTTTAACACTAATTAATTATTAAACGATTAGAAAAAAAATGTTTAGTATATGCTTTACTGCAGCATATTTTAGAGTTTTCGAGTGCATATAAAAAAACCGTCTGCTTTTTCTACTTTCTGCGGTGCATTTTTTGATCCTCTGCTCGAATTATGAGACCACAGTAATACTATTTGTACGTAATGTAGTATATTAAATTGTATCCGAGCTGAGAATACGCAGTTTGTCGAAAACGTCAACCCATCTATAGACTAGTCCTAATACTACAACAATAAATCACAATGAGGCGACTAGCTGTATAGTTCGTTTTTGGGAGAGACGGCCTGTATTAAGTTGCGCTTAGGAGACCGCCGTTTTCGTTTCAAGTGGCCACTTACGCGCAACTAGGTACCGTAAATTCGTTAAAACCGTACTACACACAGTGTATACGATGTGCGCCAAACCGCAAATATTATAATATTGTATACTTATATAATATAGCTAAGTATATACGGCGTAATGGCGGTTCGCACGTCGAACAATACACATTGAAGTACGGTTTTTTTCTCCACGATACAATAATATCGTACGCTGCGGGTACGCGTACGAATGTGTATATTATTATAATCGAGTTTACACGTTTTTGACAGGGACCAGCGCCAAAACAATACGAGTTAAGGCATGGGTGGGCCGAAGGGGGGAAAAATAGCAAACAAAAAATAGTGTAAAAAAAGCGCGCACGTTAATCGGGCCAAAGGCGGTGGTAGTGGCGAACCGCTCGCTCGCGGATCAATATCGGTCCGGTGACGGATCGCGGCGAGCCGAACGCGCGCGCGGCACAGCCAACGCAGCCGCCGATATCGCACCACCAGTCACCGCCACTACTGCTGCTGCTGCTGCTAATACTGCACACACGCGTATACGTTATAATATATATATATATAATAATAATAATAATAATCGCGAACAAGCACGCGAGTCGTGCAGCCAAAATCGGCAGTGTAGTGGTGTCGGCAGAAGGAACAAAAAAAAAAAAAAATTACACGCGTCGAAAACTCGATTAGTATAGAATATATTATAAAATAACAGATATTATATTATACGCGTCTAAGTCGAATTTCCGGCGCTACACACGACGCGGTAGTCGGCCCGTTTCCTGCCGCGTCGTCGTCGTAAATTCGTGTACATAAATATTATATTATTAATATAAAGTGACGGCGCCGTTATAGTGTTGGTTCGGTGGTCCGCGGTCGAAAAACGAAATTCAAACTTAACAACCGACCGCGGAGAGACCGGTCGCCGCCCGCTCGCCGGAGAGTCCGACTCGCGCGCGCGTGACGCGATAATCGCGGACGCTATGACGACCGGCGCCGCCGCCGCCGCTGCCACCGCCGCAGCTACCACCTGATCGCCGCAGACGACGTGGGCCCGCAGCACTATGACGACGACGATTCGCCGCGGTTGAAGTGGTCGACCGTCCCGACCTTTCCGCTCGTTCCCGGATCCCGTGACGCACACACGACGTTTGGTCCAAGGTAAAATGCACTCAGCACAATATATACAATTTAAAACAAATATATATATATATATAGGTTACTACACTGTATATTACACGCTTAAAATGCTATAGACGCGCGTAACGTAAGCACCGGGCCGTATAACGCTCGCGTGTTTTATGGCCGTCAATTCGCGCTTTTCCGCCGATGTTTATTGTACGACGACGATTATATTATAAATTTTATTGTTGTCGAGCGCGCGTGGCCGGCGAACGTCGCCCTTTCTCCGCCACCATCACTTCGTATACGTACATATAAGTACACTGTGCGCGCGTTTGGCGTTTGGAAGAGGTGCTCCGAACTCTGTGGTAACAGCATAATAACATTATAATGTAATCCGCGGGGACATCGATATTTTGTTGTATTTTATTGTGATATGCTTGCCGTGTTATATATAGACGGACTCAAACACACGCCGATTGACGTTTGCGGTCCCCCGCGCGGTATTCAACCCTTATTGTATTTAATAATATGTCCGACTGTGAACCTCACCCGGGAAAACCGTGTTCGCGCGCGCATATGTCTCGAATGTGTGTGCCTATATATTTTATTGCGTTCGGTGCAAAACGGCGACCTAGAAAGTTTGGGGAGAAGGGCTGCTTTCACGAGAACGCCACCGCGCGCTGATATAGTGCTGTGCTCGTCTGCTGTGAGCCGATTTATATGTATGTTGCGAGTTTTCGAATTAAAAACATAATAAATATAGGCACGAGACGAGACAATAATATTTACAGTGTCAAATTAGAAAAGTTTTGAAAGACCATACGACTGGCTATATATTATATTGTTCTCGCGGTATATACAACCCGCGGGCGCTACGCCGCCGTGGTATTATTATTATTATTAAGTAGGTACTTTAACAATGATATATCGATGTTTTCCTACTTTGCTAACTTCTAGTTTCTTATATTTACGACTTTCGAGACTTGTCACCCTGTGACCTATGTTTGTAATGAAAACGTAACAAATCCGAAGACGCAAATTTAATTTAGCTTATCCCCTGTATAGAAAATAATAATATTTAAATATTATGTCACTAGCAGCGTGCAGCGTATCCGGAATCCGGATAAACCATTTTTTTTTATTTTTTTAATAATTTACCACAATCTACGCAGGTCGAATACAACCGATTATTAGAGTAGTTCCCTAAAATCAAATATGGCGAAAATCTTATAAAAGTTAAAACACTACGAGTAAAACAAAATTAACGAACTGCGTTACGTTTACCTATAGCACCCGCGACATACGTGTTCATAATCTGAACGTATTTCAATTTCAGCTATATACAGGCTTTACGAATTAATTATATTTTTATCTTAATACAACATACTACAATATTTACACTACCTCTATAATATTCATAGTTTATTATACAATGCACATATATAATAAAAAAATATATTGCTCCGACAGCATCCGTCGTATCGCTATGACATTATTCGACCATTCTAAGTTACGACGCTGTGAATTACACAATCAGCGAACGTTTATTTCCGTCCTAAAAAGTAAAAACCAATCGATGATAAAATTATGTTTGCTGTAGTGCCATAACCAGACAGACGACCGTTTCATAGCACTATAATATCACTAAAACATCAATAATCAATACCTACATAGGTATAATTATTTTATTTGTGATTCGATATCGTTTTGCGATTACAAAGTGATTTTCAAATATTAATTTCACTATACTATATAGCGATAAATAAACACCAAAGTACTCTTTGATGAAAAACTTTTGAAGCGGGATTTGGTTCGCTAACATACGTTTGAAATATCCATGCATTTATCGGCTAATTACTCGAACGTTTAATAAGATTTTTATGACTTAGGAACAGACAAAGCACATCAATACCCTCTCCCCTTAGTATGAATATACTAAAAATTATTTACTATTTTATTCAAAGTTCAAAGACACCTGTAATAACATATGTGAATGTATAACACAACTACTAAATAAAAATAATAATGTAATTACTATTATAGCGTTTATATACACATAGATTACCGTTCATTGACGGAAATAATCCGGCTGTGTTAATTTAAATATTAAACAAATTACTTCTAATAAATTCAAGTTAAGCTTGAAAGCTCAATATTTTCTAAATCAATTGTTATTATTTTTAATAACCCTCTACCTTGAGTACCTTGTATAAATATGATAATATTTTTCAAGCTTAATGCTATATAGTAAGTTATTGCTTGCTGCATGCTCTAAAATTTAGATTGGTTTCGTATAGTGTACCGGATATCAGGAAGTATGTTATTAGAAAATAATATTTGATTTTATGCGTGTATAAAATACAAGCATCACAATTGCACTACAAAACCATAGACGCTACTGCCCTTGACAATATTTCATAATAGCACTGGCGTTCATTGCGCCCTCTTTATTACCGCTAGGCACGTTATGAGAAATGTTACTCCTTATCGCGTATCTTTGATAATAATTCTGCCAGCAGGCGGTAATCCGGCATATAAATTACAAAATATGTCTGCGATTGCCAATTCCGTTAACCTCTAGCTTATATATTTTATTGTATTACTCATTGATAAGAATTATGATACGAGTAAAAAAATAAAAAAAAAATTCAAATGTAATTTTGCACCAGTATACCAGCTATTGTACATACACCTATATTAAATTCACAATTATCAACAAACTTTTAGTCAACACAACTCGTAAATAAAATTTAAACATACTAATATTATAGTATATTATGATACGTTTTTCGACGAATAATAATTATATGAAGTACATGTAGTATCATTTGAACCTACTAAACGATACAAAATGATAAAATAATGATACGATCGAACAGTGGCGTATCTAGAAGACGATTAGGGGGTTATAAATCTCCTTCTAAAAAAAATTTCTTCTAAACCTACTTTTTCTTTTTCTACTGGCACCTATCTCCATATAGACCCCATTTCTTACAAACCCAAAATCATATGAACTTATAAATCATTCATAGTATAGGTA
Organism: Aphis craccivora; assembly: GCA_009835225.1. Classification (NCBI taxonomy): domain Eukaryota; kingdom Metazoa; phylum Arthropoda; class Insecta; order Hemiptera; family Aphididae; genus Aphis; species Aphis craccivora. The sequence continues at coordinate 3,968 of VUJU01002947.1, read as the reverse complement.
TCTACAGCACAAAATCCAATAACTCAAAAACTACCTACTTGATCGAATTTTATTTTGATATGTCAACAATTCTAGAGGATTTTCCCACTAAATTATTTTTATAAAAAAAAAGGGAAATGGTGGGTTTTATTTGAAAAACAGATGTATGTATCTCTGAAAGATACTCTTTAACGAATAAGTTCATATAATCTAAACATTTGAAAGTATGTAGGTATATAGGCGGTAGTTTTTGATATATTTTAACATTCCAGATTTTGAATAGCTGCATTTTTAAAAAAAAGGGGTTAGAATTGTTTGGTGGATTGTGTTGGTAAATCACTTTGTATAATATACTTATTATAGTTAACCAACAAAATACAAATTACTTAGTTTCTAGACAACATACAATTAAATGCCTGTAGTACTATAGTACTTAAAGATTTAAACTCAACCGATCCTATAAAACAATTGTATCTACTAAAGGAGATAAAGTCATAAAATAAAAGTTTTTAAATAATTTTTTCAGCTTTTTCTACGTATTGCAGGCGATTAATTTAATAAATAATATTACATCTAAACAGCAGAACAACATTATCATGTTTATTTTAACTTGACATGCGTCTACCCTATATTTCTCTATGTCAGTAATAACTAATGACAAACATATTGACACGCGCTCGTTATTTTAGTGACTCATGCAACTGAACTGACCAAAAAAACATCATTTGAATGAATTGTTTTAAGTTATAAAAAGACAAAATTCATCAAATTAGTTGACATGCAGGGAAAATAAAATAATACAATTTTGAATCAAATATTTTTATTTAAGTACCACTTTGGTACAGAAAGATTCTACTGTTAGCTTTACGACGGCCTATAGGTACAGTTTAATTTACTATGTATACTAAATAGGTAGTAAATAATAACGCATGTTTGTAGTATAAAATCTCATTTTTTCAATTTTTAAAAAATTATTTAAGTATTTGAATCATATTTAAGCGTATATTTTTTACTTAAGAATGAGAATTAAAAATTGTTAATCATGCAGTAATATTATTATATTTTGTTCTTTTTTCCTGGTACATTACTACTATTCATTCACTAAAAGAAAAATATTTATAAATAAATATTTTATTCGAACGTGTTTTAACTAACTTTCATGCAATTATCAATTTTATTAAAAGAACATTAACAAATATTCAATTTTTT
>VUJU01002946.1:13425-31146 GCA_009835225.1 Aphis craccivora | reverse complement strand
TAGTCTATTATAAAATCAATGGTAGTAGTAGTCAGTAGATCATAGAGCCATACTTTATGTAGTAGATCAATTAAACAATATCTCCTCTAGATAGCGTCAGGCACAAACGCCGCGCCATCTAGCCATCTAGGGGAGTTACAGTAGATATGGGTTTGATAAAAATATTGAAAATTTTTTGTTTAAAAATCAGTTTTGCAGGGAAAAAATATTTGATCTACAAACAACAGCATGGTTCCAAGTCCAAATTACCATCATAGTGTTCTATACTTCTAAATGTTCATAGTTCGTGTTATGAAGGTACAGCTAAATGACTATAACCTTTATAAATAGACCTTTCATCTACACATTCTAATTACCTACATAAACATTACAATTCTACGCAGTCAGCTTATATTCTCTATCAAGTTTATTTTTAATGCTGCTGAGAGTCTAAGAATAATGTGTTTGAATTATGTTTATTGCGTATTTGCGTCAAAATATATAATGACATTTTCAAAATATTTAGAATTTAAATTTAATTAAATAGCTTTTATCTATTAATAGGATTTCTAAAATGACTGTAAATAAGTTCGTGAGATATACTATATAGGTATATGAAATTGGGTTATAGCCTTATAGGTAATCTATGGCTACTATTCATCCCGGACGGTCATTCAGTTTGTCTGGATTAATAGAAATTGAGAAAAAATATAAACATTGTACCATTATATAAGCCATAAGGATTATAAAATTAAAAATTGTATTAAAATATTACTTGTAAATAATAATTAATAATGTATCTTTGCATTAATTAATAAATATTTAATTTAAACAAAAGGATATACTTACTTATTTCTATATTTCCATACAAGTGTTACATAAAAAAATATAAGAGATTAGGTACCGCTTTGCTGTACATTAAGACATTTCACATTATAGATATCGAGTGGGTCACTATTATTATAGGCGTGTTAAATTTGAATTCAATGATATAAGATAATAAGATATAATATCATTATATACGAAAAAGGATTTTAAACATAAACAGTCAGCTTGTATTACCAAGTGATATGTTTTTTGTTTTTTTTATGTAATTAAAATATTAAACATTTATTGTTTTACTTTTAGTATAGTAAGATGATATATTTTTTCGGCAAATAGGTATTGCATTTATTATAATATTATTAATATTTAATTATTACAATAATCTATATTTATGTATTTGTATCGTATTACCTATATCAACTTATATAACTCACAATTTAATAACATCTTTCTGTAAACACTAAACAGTAAACACCGTAAAATAATAAAATTCGATTTATAGTACAAAAATAGATAATATTTTTAAAATATATAAAAATGTAATAATATTTTTAAATTATAACAAAATGAATAACATATTATTATATATATGTTTTATGTATCGTTTAAATAAGTAATTTTGTCCCAATTGGAACCTAAAATGTCTATAAAAAATAATTATAGGTATATTTTTTAGATTTTATGATTTCAGAATAAACTATTTCATAGTAACTTACTTTCATGAGTAACGTATGAAGAATCTTGTATACAATTTTAGATTCTGAACGAGGTGCCTATTGATTTTACAATGATGTGTGTCTGTGTACAGCATAACTAGTAGAAATAATGCTTTAATTTTAAACTTTGGGGGTGGTTTTCAATGGCAAAATAAATATCCTTGGTGCATTATTGAGGTCAAAAGTAAACATTTTCCAAAAAATCGAAAAAAACAAAAAAAAAAGTGACTGAAAAACAGGAATTTTTACGCAAAATCAGTTTTCGACCACATTGATTTTTTTTATATGATTGTAACTCAAAAACTAATCACTGTAAATACTATAACCACATGTTTATATTACTGTTATTAATATATGGTTAAATTTTCAAAATATTTTTACTTTTTTTGAGTTATTTATAGATCACAGAAATTTTCGATTTTTTTTGAAGTGTCGATAAAAAAATTTCGGATGGCGAAAAAAACTTGAAAATTGAATACAAGATTCCTTATGAGTTGATCTTATTGTAGTTAAAAAAAAATTAAAAATCGTTGATCACAATTTTTTTTTATAAGCGTTTATAGCTCAAATTTTTAAGAAATATGTCAAAATCACGAAAGTTTGCAAGTAATTTTGTAGTTGAAAAATCATAAAATTGTTTGTGTTTATAACTTAGGATTGAAAATACAACACTAAGTTTTCCATAAGTTTTCCTTCAAGTAGCTATAAAGAAAACTCGACGCATCATTATAGGAAAAATTTTAATTACGTTAGAATTTTAAATTTTTACTAAATACTGTAAATAGCATAACGACAATGATTTATCCTCAAATGATTTTAAATATTTGTTATTATTCCAAAAGTATAAGTCGTCGATACTTGAAAATTTTATCAGTTATTTAGATTGGCGTAAGTGATTTAATTTTCTATTTTTACTTTTTTTTAGCTATTTATAGACAACTGAATTTTTCAATTTATCTGAAAAATTTTTCTTATAAAGTGTCGATAAAATTTTTTTGACCCTATCAAAATATTTGAAAATTTAATGCAAAGTTCCTCATAAGTCATAAGTTGTTCTAATAGTGATTAAAAAATTATAAGAATACATAGGCACAATTTTTTTTTATTAGCATTTGAAGTTCAAATATTGACAAAAATTAGTCAAAATCATGAATATTTGCAAATTATTTTGTAGGTATAATTCATAAAAATTTTAGCATAAGTAGGTAATAGTTAAAAATTTAATACAAGATTTTTCATAAGTTTAGCTTACAATAATTACAAAAGAACAAATTTGCTGTATTCAGGCCATTAAAACATAAACCACCTTTTTCACCAACCACTGGAAATTATATCCTACGCTGACAAATCATCTTCGTTCAGAATCGTTTTTCGTATACAATGATGCCTATCGTTGGATTCAAGTTTAATACTCATTACTCCTAGAATACCTATATAATAGTGATCCACACGGCACCTAATGTACAACAGAGCGGTACCCACTTACCCGTTTTTTTTTTATTTTTGATATACAATAAAATATCAACAATTTATTTTTAATGAGGAAAATAAATATTTTACAGATGAGTATACCTATTAAATAGTGTAAACATTTAAACTTAAAATGCTTTTAAAAAATTTTTTTGGCTTATCAGAAGAACTAGTTGAAAAACTAATAATTAACATTGTGTTGAATTTTTTAAATCTTAAGTAAAAAAAATAATAAATTTCTATTATTTCTAACTACAAAATTATTTGCTTGAATTTTTGAGATTTTTATGAATCTTGTAAAAGTTCAAACTTTAAATGCTTATAAAAAAATCGTGAATATAGATATTTGATATTTTTTTATTTGGGTATCCACAGCATAAAAGGTAGGTACATTGAATTAAATTTCTAAGTATTTTTATGCAACAAATAATTAGTTTTTAATCGACTTTTATATAAAAAAAAAACAATTTCTCATGCCATAAATAGTTGAAAATTAGATTTGTGTAAAACTTCTAGTTTTTTCTTAATTTTTTATTTGTTTACCCGGCTTATAAATTAAGTGCTTAGTGTTTTTAAATTTAGTAACAAAAAAGTATAAACTATATCCAATTTTATATTCAAAATTATTTCCAGTTCTTGAAAATTGAAGCTATTTATCAATAATTTATCGTGCAGCACTCATCCACAAAAAAATGTGATAAAATCAATGTATTTATATACCTCCGCTCAGAATCTAAAAAGTTATTCGTTATTTTATTTCAACTCCCGATTTGAGTATTTGAGGTATTTCAAAAATTTGGAAATTCTAGATTTACAGAATACAAATAATAGGTATTAGGTAATATGAACTGACTATTTTGTATAAATAAAAAATTGTTAAAAAAAAAAAAAGGTGTTTACTAAAAATGTAATATTCTAATAACAATATAATCTCAATACATATACCTACATACTTAAATGTGAAAAATGTTGATGGTGTTAATTTAAACGTTTTAAAATATTAAAATAAATATTGAAATTGTGTTTAATACATTATGTATTATACCTACAGCTATAGGTATATAGATACCTATTACCCATTTAAATGTTTAATTCAATATTATAAAATACATTTTTTTTTATCTTTCAAAATACATTATTATTTTTGATCGGTGAAAGACGTAAGTCATTTTAAATTTTTTTTTTCTGAGAACCTAATATTAAAATTTGGGAGGTAGCTTAATCACCAAGCCTCTCTTCATTTTTTCTACACGCCTATGGCAACGAACACTAATTTAATACAACACAAATACCTACCTGCATTATTAGATAATATACTGCGTCGTAGTCACTAGTCACGTAGTGTACTATGCAGCACTGCAGCGTCGTAATACTATATAAAAAAAAAAAAAAAAAAGAAGACGGAATAAAATAATATTTATATTATTATTATTATTTCTATTATCACGATCATGATATTACCGCGGTTCTATTTTAGATTGATAAAAACAACAATAATACAAATAATACAATCACAGAATAGAATAATACAATAATGAATTACAATTTGTTGGCTGCGAATAGCGGTACTACGATTTCGCATTCGCCTTCATAGACAAAGATAATAGTTCACACGATCACACTGGCAAACAGCAGCGACTTGCATGTTTTCTTAACATATTGCTCTGGGAACGTAACAAGACCTAATTAGAAAATACGTGGTGATGCTTAGTCTGTCGTTGACGTCTGAACCCCGGACACTGTGATTGAAAATTCGCAGTTTCATACTTTCGTGTGCTATCGGGACGATTTTGCACGAAAACAGACCGAATCAGGCAGGTATCTTATTGCATCGTATGTACAGCGCGTTTGTCGTAGGATATAAATTAAACAATAATATATTCTTTAGTGGGAGGGTGGATAGTGTTGCTATGGTGTTACGTGTGCGTTGAGCAGATTGCTGTTGAGCGTTTGCGTGATTGAAAAAATATGAGAGGAATATTATTAACACATCGAGAACGGGTTTGGGTGACCTCAATATTGTTACATCTTTACAAGGCCGTTTGTATTTGTTGTTTTTGTACGTGATGAAAAGTTATCCACAGTAGTATTATAGGAGGTATCTATATTATACACTTATAATATATTTAATGTACGCAGTGTTTTTATATTTTAATAATAATAATATTATATTATACATCGTTTGAGTGACAGAAAAAAAAAATGGATGTCACTAAGCTGGACGAAGAAGAATTGTCGTACGAGTTGAGAGTCAGAGGAATAGCCGCTATGAATGATGTAAATGAAATGAGGAGCGTTCTGCGTGGTCTATTGAGAATTGAAGTCGAAGGCAACTCATTGATGAACACCGACAGCACAGTTTCGGTAGTTGATGTAAAGAGTGAAATTAAGACTTGTGTTAAAAAATTACAAGTCATCAATACAATGATCGACAACATTCAAGGGGACAGGTACAGCGAACAGTACAGATTGGCAGATGCAAAGTTATGTCATTTGATGAACCGTGTAGATAAGTTAGCGGCTGTTGAAAAACGAGATCAAAATGACAGATCTAATTTATTAAAAGGAATATTGTTCTTAATGAGAAAAATGGAAGGTATGGCGTCTAATACAAATATTATTGAAACAAATAATCAAAATCAAAATGGTGGCACAGGTAAAGACTTAAGTTCATTGGGTTTTACGGTTTTATAAAATGAAACAATGAAAATAATTATATAAATATAACTGGTATATGCATGATAGAACTGCGGTCATAGATGATAATATTAACATTTATTTTGTATTGTTTATTAAGTTTTTAAATCAATTTTCTGTATAAATAACTTTGAAATATAAAAAAAGTTTATGATAAGGTAAATAAAATTAAATATTATCTAATATTTTTATGCTTAGCTGGAGCAGGTACTGTAATCTTATATGAAAAAACAACTACTACAGAAATGAATTCAACTTATGGAAGTTCTGAATCAACTGCTTCAGATGAAGAAGTCGGAACAGTAAATTAACTTACTTTTATTTCTTAATTTATGTTAGGTACTAATAAATATTTATTTAGGAGTATTTTGTCCAACAAGGCGTAGCAATAAAAAGTTTAAGTAAATTGCTCAAAGGATCGAAGAATCATAAAAATGCAGAAACTCATTATACAGGATTATTGCGAATTATGAAATATGTAAGATTTTGTTACTTAACAACAATACCTAATACTTTACTTTTTGTATAAAAGGGTCAAATAACTATAAATATTTTTTATAGAGAAATGCAAAATTTATTGAATGGAAACCAACTGAAATGTCTATATTTCCTGATATAGATGAATGGAATATAGTTGATACGGGATACAAACAAAATGGAAAAAATAAAAGTAAGTTAATTCAGAATATTGATCTTTAATTTTATTTTATTTTATGTTTTATAAACTTTCAGTTATAAAGATTAAATTATCAACACTTCAATGGTCATAAACTCATAATTTATGATAAATTAAGATTAAATTGAAGAAAATAATTTCAGACATAAAAATATTAATATGTTAACACATAATTTGTATTTTTATTTTTTAGATGATCGTAATAGTATTGATATAAAAATTAATTTGGCTACAATGAAGAGTTATAAAATGAAAAAACATAAAAAACATCAAATATCAATACTCCAAACAAATGGTTCACTTGTCACATTTTTATTTGAAAGCTCACCTATTAGTGATTTTGTGACCGCTTTAAAGACTTTACTTCATACAGAAAAGTAAATAATTTTATACGTTAAAAAATTTAATAAAACACAATATTAACTATATATAATTATTATTTATCTATTTCTGCTATATTAGAGAAATACGACACCACAGACCTACTGGAGTGATATTGGTAATGGGTGAGCGACAAGATTCAGATCCTCTGTGTCAGTCAATTAAAGAGTTAAAAATATTTCCTGATCAACCACCTACTAGTACAGTCTGGAGTTTTATTAGTGGTTTTCAAAACAATCCTGTGGAAAAAACATATGAAACATTTGCAAAAATTAGTGATGTTCTATGTGAGTATAATACATTTCAATAACTATAATATAATAAATTAAAATGTACTTACACAATTATTGTATATCAAATATGAAGTGACTCGCACACCAGATACAAGACCAGACCAAGAAGTAGCCGAACTCTTAAATAGAGCTGAGGAAGATGACGAATATACTATGCTAGATCACCCCCCACCAACTGTATTGCCACCCAGACCAGCAGTAAAGTTAAGAGGAAATCCATTAGATCAAACTACATTTTATCTATCTATGAATGAAGAGGGTCGAATAATAAATGAAGATTACATCAAAAAAATAATTTTTCATGGAGTAAGTTATATAAAAAAATCACCCTGTATAATATGTGAAGATTTCTATTAATTTTATTTGTATAATAATTAGGGTTGTGAAAATTCCATAAGACATGAAGTATGGAAATACTTACTTGGTTATTATCCTTGGAATTCTACTCGAGAACAACGTATAAATATTGATAGACAACAAAAAATTGAATATGAGAGAATGAAAGTACAATGGATGAATATGTCTCCTGATCAAATATCTAGGTTTAATAAGTATAGAGATCACAAGAGCTTAATAGGTAAATATCAAGACAATCTTCCTATTTTAATAATTATTAAATTATTTTTCTTTAATTACAGATAAAGATGTTTATAGAACTGACCGCACTCTTGATTTTTATGCTGGAGAAGGGAATGAAAATCTAGTTAAACTACATAATGTATTAATGACTTATGTTATGTACAATTTTGACCTCGGTTATGTCCAGGGTATGAGTGATTTATTATCACCTATATTAATGATAATGAATAGCGATGAAGTAGAATCATTTTGGTGTTTTGTGGGTTTCATGAACAGAGTTGTAAGTAATACAAATTAATAACACGGCACACGTATATTACTAAATGAATTACAAAGTAAATTACTAATCTATTTTTTTTTCTGTTTTAGAATACAAACTTTGAATTACAACAAACTGGCATGAAAAAACAGTTGAACGATTTACATTATTTACTTACAATTGTATCACCAAAATTAGAAAACCATTTGAAAAAGATGGATTCTAGCAATATGTACTTTTGCTTTAGATGGCTTTTGGTTTTATTCAAACGAGAATTTATCCATTCTGACATCATGCGCTTGTGGGAAGTATTATGGACAGATATTCCATGTGCAAATTTCCATTTACTAATATGTGTGGCAATTTTGGATAATGAAAAGGATACTATCATTAATGAAAACTATGGGTTAACTGAAATATTGAAAGTTAATATTGTTATTAAATTCATTATTATTTATTTACTATATTAAGACTTCATCTGCACCTGTTCTCTGTCTTACAAAATATGTACGATATAGTAAAAATCATTTCACATGGGCAAGAACCACTAGGGCTGTGCTAAATCGTTTTTTAATTTTATTTTTGTATTTTTTAAACTTGAATAACTTCATTAGTTCTTTTATCAAAAAAAAAAAAAAAAAAAAATATGTTGTACAGTCCAAAATCTCTTCTTTCTAGTGTAAAAATTTAGTTAATTAACTTGGACTACAGCCTGAATAGTCTTTACTCGTGTGAAACAATTGTATTGAACGTTTGTAAGAGAGAATGCGTGCGGGTAAAGCGTCCTCTTAAATCCAGAAAGGTTTTCATTCTTATTAACCAAATTTAATAGTGACACATAGTAACAAAATTTATTTTTATTATTATTTCCAGCATGTGAATAATTTATGCGAACGAATTGATTTGGATAAAGCTTTAACTACTGCTTATAGTATATACGAACAGTTGAAAGAAGCACAGCCGTCATTGCAAGATTCAGTTAATGAATTACTTGGATTTTCGATATCTCATACTGAAACTATATTATCTAATGACAGCAATTCTAGAGAAGATGATTATGAAAAGGCCTTATCAATGAATTATACATAATAAATTAATAACTTAACAATTTATGTATAAAATCCTATGACTGTGATCAAAGTAAAACTTTATAATTTCATAGTTTTAAACCTTAAAAGAGATTATAAAGGATACTTAAATCAGTTTATATTAAGATGTATTCAAACAATTTTTTATTCAATTTATGTTAACCTTATATTTATAGAACCTATTGGTTATTGTTATACATTTTATCGTGATATTTACCTTTTTTGGTCAACAACTTTCTGAATGCTTAATTTGTATTTGATCTGTATTCAAGCAACACGTCATGTATTGTAGTCTTTGTGACTGTGTATCAGTCGTTACCATAATTTATAATCTTTAAACACACTTTTTTTTATACAACATTTACCTACTAAAACCTGTTTTTTTTTATCGCTGTACGTGATGATTATACATGATGATTACGTCATTAGATTGTTTTGCTAATTTGCTTTCAAACATAGCAAATTTTCAACTATTTTATGTTTTTGTCAAAATGATCATCCAGGGTATATAATTATTACACGTGTTTACTTATTACTAATGTAATTTGTATAATATTTTCTGTACTTTGTATTTGTTTGATACTTATTTTAGTGTATTATTTTAAACTAGGTACTTGGAATGTGATTTAAAGAATATAATTCTATATAAAAACCTATTCACGGTTTTAAATTATTATAATTTTATTTTATTTATATACAAATAATAATTGTATTTGTTTCTTCTTAAAATAAAACTTAACATAATTTATACAAAATAAAAAATAGAAGTTTATTTATTATAAGTTTATAGTAGTATATATATAGTAATATTTTATATTATATAGTATTATACAAGAGAAATAAAAAAAAAATTCAATTTTGCATCATTTTATCTGATGAATTAGATTTAGGTATATCTTCTAAAACGTCGAGAGTTAAATCGTTGATGTCCAGTTGCATAACTGAGTTTAACATTTCAGCATTCCGATTCTCTTCAGGATTAAAAATATACCCATTAGCTCTATCGATGTTCTTTCTAACCAATTCTAATGTACGTTTATCCTTCACATTAAGTGGTAGAAATGAAACAATATTTTGCCCCTCAATCAGGCTAACTATAGCTTTATTTAAGCGATGATATCTGTAAAGCAAATAAAATTTTTAATTATGTGTAATATGCCTGAAATATATAAAAAAAAAACAACTATTAATTCGATAGACAATAATAATAAAAGTCTATTATACAAACTTTATTAGTTTTAGCGATAAAGAGTTAAAATATTATCAAGATGTAAATACAATACATTGGTGAACCGCTTACTGTACTGATATTCATAAATAGGTAGTATACAAAAAGGTGCACATGTTTTCTTTTTAAAACATTAAAATTGTCATATTCAAGTACAAGAATACCTTAATATTTCTGTTGAAATGATAATTATATTGAAATATGCACTTACCTAGAGGTATGAGGATCATTTTGCAATGCATCCAAGAGATGATCAAGACTCAATACATCCGTATAAAAATCTAAATTAAATAATAGCTTGGATTTGTGTTTAACTGCAATATCTATTTTTGATAATATATTCACATGAGGTAATTCCATTTGATACATGGTAGATGTACACATCAAAAGCGCAGATATATATTTACCTAAAAATGAATAATTATTTATTATTATTAGAGTTGTCAACAATTTTGAAATTCCCAAACCGGGACATCATAAGAACTTATTATTTCTTTTTTAAATTATACTTAATACTTATAGTATAATAGTATACTCGTATGGTGACAGATTACATTGGCACAATATTATTCTGTTTTATTATTAAATAATACAGTATTCAATGTTATTTTCTCCCAATTTCTATTAAGCAAGACAAAACTAAATGATTGGCCAGGACATGCGGTTAAAACTAGGACAATGACAAGCATTATAGTTATGATTTTCATTCTTTGTGGAATACAATGTAAACCCTATAGATGTGTAGGACACAAGAGGCAGACCACATTAGATGCGAGAAAATAGCAAAGGAGAATATGTTTGAAATAAATTGTCTAATCCATTGAAATATATGTTCTAATAAACTAATTTAACATTTAAATTGTTAAATAAAAATAGTAAGTACTTATTAATAAATATCTACAAAAAAAATTTGATTCTGTTAATATATGGTATTTGATAAGAACAGTTATTTAATGTATTATATTACAGTTTGTTTATAAATTATAATAATATATAACTTTTTATTAATAAGATAATTTTTAACCTAAACGATATAAAAAAAAAAACATACCTGGATCACTGCAATAATGACAATCAATAAGTTGAACACAACATAATCGCAAATCTAATTCGTTTTTTATTGCAGACATAATATTTTTCATTGAGTTATGATGAGTGTATATTTCTACCTGAATCAAATGAATTATTATAATTAGATTTGGCTTAATATGCTAAATTATAAATAATTATATACCTGTCCAGGGCAATCAAAAAATAAATAATAACCAGTCAGTTTCCTCAATTTTTCTAACAACCAATCAAGCCTCTTTTCCAAGTATTCTATACAATAAATCAAAGCTCCATTGGGTCCTAAGTTTACATAATCCATGACATCTTCAACAGTAATAAGTTCTGATATATCAATTGCTGCTTTGTAACACAATGAATCATTAGCTGGATCTAATAAAAGAAATAATTCAATACCTTAATGGATGATATAAATAAAATAAAATAAAATAATATTGTGTACAATAGGATAGTGTAAAAAATAAAAACTTTATTTTAGTATATTATAAAAATAGCAAATTAATTACAACCTAGGATAACACAACACAAAAATTAAGTTTTTTATTTGAAAGAATATTTATTTCTTAGAATAATGGTATAGGTTGTAAGTTTCTATTCACATTATTTAATAACTTATGAGCAATTGAAAATAGACGCGTGACGTCATTGGGCCCTACTCATCGTAATTGCCTATCTTATTCGTGTAAAAGTTCTTCACTTCACACAACGATTTAAAAAACTAAACGTCAAAAATCTGATACTTGCATCGTCTTAAACTCATAAAACCACATATTTATACATAAATTAAATTTAAAAAATAAAACTTTTAGATTGGTAAATCGTTGTGTGAAGCGAAGAACTTTTACACCTATAAGATAGGCAATTACAACGAGTAGGGCACAATGATATCACGCGGCTTTTCTACATTTCTTATTATTTCTTAAAGTAATATTTTTTTTTTTTTTCATCGGATTTTCACAAAATTATTTCATATAGCCATAAAGCTACAATAATTTAACATTTTTTTTTTTTTTTTAAATTTATTTGAATATATATAATCTGTAATAGTAGTTACAAATTTAACATTTAAAAAAAAAAAAAAATTTAAAGACATTTTTTTTTGTGTTGTATTCTCCTTTAAATTAACCATTGGGAAATTAGTAACCTTAAACAGGATTAATGAACATATAATTTTATTACTATTCAATATTCATGGATAATTACCTATATTGATTATAGCAACTTGTCTGCCCAATTCTTGTAAGTACTTGCTCATTTCATCACAATACGTAGTTTTTCCACAACCAGGCGGTCCAATGATGACTTGACCATATAGAGGCATGATGTTTAGTAACTTTTTAAATCAGAGTGGATAAAACTTGTTGTATAGCTCTTAAAGTTCTGAAGTTAATGTTTTCTATCATAAGAGAAATAATTGTTCTGCATTCAATGTTTAATCCTCGCATTAAACTAACAATACTCGAAGTTTGTTTATCGTCGTCTCGGCCAAATAGAGCTCTAACAATACAAGCAACAAAATTATTTATGAATTATCATTAAATATACTATCATACTAAGTATAGATTATTTATGAAATTTAAAACTTAAAATCTCACTTAATGTCGTATGCGAGATCTTCCGGTGAATTATAATCTGGCTTGACTAAATACAATGTCCCAAGTTTTGAATTTTGAGTAATCGCTATAAAAATAGTGTCCCTGTAAAATACATAAAATACATATAAGGTAAATATGTGTTTTCAATTTGATTGTCTACTGAATATCACAAATCAAACATTTACTCGAAAACCGACACCACAAAATCTGTGTGCACGCCGTCTAATAGAGCTGCTACAGTTTTAAAGTTCATTTTGCACAACTGGCATACTAAAACTCACAAACTGTGGTCAAAAAAATAATTTTTTTAAAATTCACTCAACGAATTGACATGGGTTACGTACGTAAACAATTTAATAAGACTCAGTGTACACTTGTCCAAAACCCTAGACTTCAGATCACCAGTCTCCGGAAAATTTCTAAAGTCGAAATTCGGATACTTAAACTTAATATTATAATGATAATAGACCTGGGCACCTGGTGGACAGCTGCAGTCAGCAAAAATAAAAACGGTTTATATCAATTTTAATTTTTAACATCGAAGAGAACAAAATATCCATTCGACATGGAATAAACGATATCTAGATCACATCATAGACATATATCTATGGATCACATAATCATTGACTGCCGAATTTAATTATTTTATTATACATTTTAATTGTAATGTATTACTCAATACTCATTGGTTAATTAATAAAATAATTTATCCAATTTAGTATTAAAGCAATATTATTTAAAAGAACATAAAATTAAAACATAAAGCTAGATTATTAATAACGTAAACATTGACAGACACTTATGAATTTTTAACATAAGTACAAAATAATTTAAAATTGTCTAGATTTTGATAGACTGAACTGATTGAAGTGATTGGACCATTAATGTATAACATTCAAGTATACGAGTATTTAACGTTTTCTAACTAATTTTTTTTTCAAATACATAAAAATACAATAATTTTTTATTGTAAATAATGCCATACAGATTTCACAAATAAAAATTTGTCTTTTCCCCGTCTTAGCATTTTTTAATTTTATTAAGTATATAATTTTTTCAAATTAAAATTCGTTTTCTGGATTTTAATATTCCTACGCTTCTTTATAATTTTAATAGGTATAAATTTCTGACTGAACTCCCAACTCCCCCAATAATATATTTTAAAAAACATGAAATGTATACTAATTATAGGTCTATGGAAATTTATATGTGACATTGTGACGTATTAGGTGTATATTCACAGATATATATCTGTTATTATATATCTGTGGGTCATAGGACGTCCGGACGTGGATATATTAAAATTTAAAATTTAATGGTGGTTATGTCCATGTGATTTGTTGTTTATTCCAAGTCTAATGGATATAATATTTTTCTTCCATAATACAAACCACGGTCTTAGAAGATAATCGATCTTCTAAGACCGTGATACAAACTGAGATAAATTATATCACATTATCACTAGAGAATTGATAATTATTTGATAATAAACTTAGGGATTCGCCATGCGGCATTGCGGCAATATTTAGTATTGTGTATTAATTCATAATTGTGTAATGTGTATATTATTCTGTTTTTGTATTCATAGAATAAGAATGTCTGTATTCTTTGACTTCTTTGACTGTTGACACGTTAATGGTTCCTTTCTGTAATAAAATATTTATGTGATTTACAACAATTATAGAAGTTATTTTCTATTTTTAAGGTAAGATTAAAATACAGGCTTAGATAACTGTTATTTAGTTTAGGATCAAATATAATGTTTTTAAAACAACTATCATTCAGATTATTTGTGTGTGTGTATATATATATTAATAATATATATATTAATTAGGTAGTTATAGTATTTTAATTTTTTCAGTAATTAATTATTTAATATTTATTTAGATGGGGAAAGTTCACCAATCCCGAATAATTAATGAAACCAAAAATAAATTAGCAGCTAAAATTTCAGAAGCAGCAAATGTATTGTTGCCTGAAAATTCTGGGTAATACTCTTTATAATTTTTTGTGTAAATTATCTTTAGTTGTTTCTGTTTTGAATGTTTTGATTTGATTAAATAAAATGAATTAAACATAATTTTTTTTAAATTAAATTATTGGTGTTTCTTTAAAGTTATATTATTGCTGAACCAGGAGAGAAAACAACAAAAATTACACAAACACAGCTATCAAATTCAGTTGATGTGACTAGTGCTAAAAAACATTTTGATTTACAACTTGATTTTGGTCCGTACGAGTAAGTTTATAATATCATGCCATTGAATTCAATATAAACACAATTACAATTTATGTATTGCTTTAGTATTGACTACTCATTAAATGGTCGGCAGTTATTAATTGGTGGACGAAAAGGCCATGTTGCTGCTATGGACTGGATTACAAAACATTTGATGTGTGAAATAAATGTTATGGAAGAAGTATATGATGTCAAGTAAGTTAATAGTAACTATAAACTATTTTTAATTATCTCATTGGTAAACACCTTACTCGCTTGTATTATCTCTGTCTTATTACTGTATAACAGCAATTTTGCGTTCTTAGCTTTAATATTAGAGTTAATTTACCTATTACAAAACTTAAAGGTAAAAATATTATCTTGGGCATGATAGGTGCATTTTAAAGTAATAATGTTTTGTTAGCTATAATTTGCTTTAAAATGAAAATATCAATAAAAGCCTATGAGATGCCCAATACAATATTCTTTCCTTTAAGTTTGATAATAGATAAATAGACTCTTATATTAAAGCTGTTAACATAAAATAAATGAATTTTTCTGAACACAGATAATATACTTAGTTCTACTTAATTAGTAAGACAAAATCAATACATATGGGTGAGGTGTTCTTCAATTCACTAAAAGTGAATATTCATATTACAAGTCACTATATTAATTACTTATTTACAGGTGGCTTCACAATGAAAATCTATTTTCGGTTGCACAAAAAAAGTGGGTTTATATGTATGATAATCAAGGTGTAGAAGTACATTGCTTGAAAAATTTAAACAATGTTTTACACCAGGAATTTCTCCCATATCATTTTCTTTTAAGTACTGCTGTAAGTTTTACATATAATTTACAATAAGAATTTAGTATTATAAACATAATGGATTTCATTTCCATTTATATTTTATAGAGTGAAGAAGGATTTTTATCTTGGTTGGATGTATCAATGGGAAAATTAATAACACAATTTAATGCTAAAATGGGTCGATTGAGCCTCATGACTCAAAATCCAAATAACGCATTGATCTGTTTAGGACATACAAAAGGTCATTTTTAACTAATTTTTTTTTAAATTTAATAGCATTAAATAATACTTAATCTTATTTAATCCTAGGTGTTGTATCCATGTGGAGTCCTAATCTTCGAGAACCTGTTGCTAAGATACTTTGCCATGGAAATATGATTACATCACTAGCTGTAAATTCTAACGGAATGTAAAATTAACCTGATTTTATTTTAATTTGGTTATTTATAGCTTAAAAGTAATTTTATTGATATAGATATATGGCCACATCTGGGATGGATAGAAGTATTAAAGTTTGGGATGTACGTAGATTAAAAGGACCATTACAAGATTACAAAGTTAGGACTAGCCCAAGAAGTATGGTATTCAGTCAAACTGGGTGTTTGGCAGTGGCCATCAATAATGTTGTTGATGTAAGTGAGATGTATTCTTTAAATTATTGTGACATTCATAAAAATTTAACTGTTAACCTAATAATCTAGGTATATGAAGAATGTTGTACAAAAACTATACAGCATGCTTATCTTAGGCATAATATTGCTAGAACAATAAATAATTTAGCGTTTTGTCCATTTGAAGATGTCCTTGGAGCTGGACATGATGGTGGTTTTTCTAGTTTACTAGTACCAGGTTAGAATTATTTATGGGTATTAAATAGTTAATCATACTCTTTGACCACACAACTAAGTATATTTTATTAATTTTCAACAATTTTAAGGATCTGGTGAACCTAATTTTGATGCATTGGAGAGAAATCCATTCCAAACGAAGAAGCAGCGTAAAGAAGCTGAAGTTAAAATGCTTTTAGAGAAGGTAGAGTTGTAATTTAAATTCTCCAATTAAAACATTGTTTAAATTATAATACTTTTACTATAGATCCCAGCTGATATGATAACATTAGAATCTACTGTAGATGAAGTTGACATTGATACATTCCAGACTAAACTAACTGCTAGGAATTCATTACAAGTAAGTGAAACCAATAGAGTTAAAGTTATAATTTGTTATAAATAAGACAAAATATTAAAATAAGATACAATTTCATATTAACACGATAGGTATACTTAATGATTTTATTTTTATATAGACTGTAAAACCATTAAAAATAAATATCAAAGTGAGAAATAAAATCAAGAAAAAAACCTTAGCTAATCCTTCAAAAATAAAAGAAAAAATATTAGAAGAAAAAACAAAGGTAAATATTAAATTTTTAGATTTTTGTTAATTTCTAATAAATAATTTTTTTTTTAGGAATTTGTTAGAGCACTAAATGCACGACCTAAAGATGAGATCGATGATGGAAAATCAACAGTGTCAAAACGTTTTGGTGTATTGGATAGGTTTCAAAACAAAAGAAATAAGAAGAAATAATTATTGTTTTAATTATTCTTAAAACTTATTTTTAAATTTTGCAATCATTTGTTAATTTTTTTTTTTTAATTTTTACAAAGCAAAAATAATGTAAGTTATGCTTTTGCATTTTTAAAATGTTACAGTAATTAACTCATCACAAATAAAATATAATTGCTTAAAAAAAAATAAATAAATAAATAATTTATCAATAACTAAATAGGCATCTTAATTTATTGTACTTGTATCCAAATATTTTTTAGTAG
>VUJU01002946.1:0-13375 GCA_009835225.1 Aphis craccivora | reverse complement strand
TATATTACTGTTCATAATGTCGCTTAAGCCTGTCATATTATCTTGTTCATTAATTTTAAACAGCTGTTTGGCGTACACATTCAAAATAAATAAATAATAATAAAAACAGATATTTTAAGTTGCAATCTTCTTGGAGATTATTTTGCAAAATACCCAATAATTTCACATTTTTAAATGACCTCTTTTTTATTTATGTTTACTAAAGCTAATCTATTAAGGGACGTTCTTACAATGTCCAGTTAAAGTTTACGGACACTTAACCGGCGAAATTCTGCCGGTAATAAAATCTGTTATCAGTCGATTAGTGTTAACCAACACTACCGGACATTGTAAGAATGGCCCCAAGTCTATTTTCAATAATTGTTAATCTTAAGTATGTTTTCAGTTGCTTTAAGATAGAAGAAGTATGTTTTGGTATAGCTGTTGTAACAGGAAGTGTTGTAAATATTTTTAATAGTAATTTTATATTAGGCACAATATTTGTAAATACAGCCCATGGGGTGTATGGCCCCTGTGCCCTCCTCCCCCATTTGGATATGCCACTGCTTGTACCTATTTTCCTTATAGTTTGTCTACTATTTGGTTACACTTTGTTGAACTTAACTAAAGAAAAATTATAAAATACAAATTTTGCTTACTATATGATTACTTGCCCATTATTAAATTATTTCCATATTTTTCATGTTTTTACAATTAATAATTTATTTACATTAATATTATAAATATCCCCCGTATCATGTTATAGATTTACAAGTGTCAATATTATTAGATAGAGATAGAGATAGTTAATATCTGTTTTATGATTGGACCGGAAGTGTATACAATCTTTTATTAAACATTTTGAACTTTTTCTCCCTCTCTCTAGTAAGTTGTGTGCTATGATTCTAACAATGTTGACCGTTTCATCTATCTTTCTAAGTCTATTTATAGGTCTAGTGTCCAGGATATTTGATGTTGATCACAACAATCCAGGCTGAATACATTCTATTCTTGTTTTATAACGTTAGTACCTATCAGATATTTTATCTATAAAACCCCACTTAAATGAGTAATATTCTTTAGTAATTTAAAGAGGTTTGAGAAATATTTATGTTTATGACAAGCTATTTAATACTATTATGCTAGAATTTATTATTGATGGTAGATTCTTAAATTTTTTTTAAAATAATAAATTATAAAACATCAATTATATAATATATTATATTATATTATTTTTAAACAATATATATACTCCTTAAAAATATCCTAATTTCATTAATTGTTACAAACAGCTTAATTTACAAGTCAAAATAAAACTTATTCAGATTTTATAGAGTTAAACTTTGATTCAATCATTAATAAACAAGTAAAATCTACTGGTATAGATAAATTATCCAAAACATTATTGAAAGTAACAAAATCTCTTCTTACAGAAGACTACTTAAACGCCAGTTGAATACAGGCTTCCAGACTATTATTAATTTATTTAAGTTCCCATTACCTACATATTACCTCAAATCTCGATATTTGTTATCGATAGTTTTTATCAAATCATGGGGGATGTGTATATTTATTATTTACTATCATTTATTGACAAGTGCTGTTCAACAATTAAATTCACAATTTGTTTTGTATTCTGCTGTTTATGCTACCAATAAACTACAGAACCTCGCAGCATACAAACAAACAAATAATGTTATACTCATGAAATAATAAACTTTTTTATTATTTATTTTTATTAAAGTTTATTATAATATCATGGTTATACTTATCTATGCTAATTGCTAATAATAATGAAGTCTCAAGTCGGAGCTATACCAATTACCAAAATACCAACCCGACGAACCCGTACTCCGAAACGATGTGCGGGACACGGGTCGCGGGTGTGCCGGACCCACGATTTAAGATAATATCTTAAATCGTGGCCGGACCCCCGCGGTGGCGGTGAAGATAATAATATGTTAAAAATTCGATCTGCTGATTGTGTTGTATACAATCTCCATTTTGGTCGCCGAGATGTTTCTACCGTTTCTAGAATCAACTCAAAGGTACATAACGAATAATGATAACGGTTATGTAGTTATATATTGATTTTTTGATATTATTGTATAGGTACTAAGATATATTTTATGTTTTATAGTTCTGAGTTCATGTTCTGTGACTGTGTATACAAAACAATTTGTGTATTTACCTACTATTTTTTTTGATAGTGTATAAAAATATTAGATATTATAATTATTATATAGATTAATGAACGTACGATTCATATGGTACAATTCGAACAATCATTTATACCATTTCTAGACTCAGTAGAATCCCAACAAACCAATTTGTGTTCGATCCAGAGCGTCGTTCTCCGTTCGCTACTCTAGTGAGTTGATTGAGTGCAATTTTCATTTAATTCATCAAAATTGATTTTTTCCCTCAAAAAAAAAAAAAAAATTAATTAATTAAAATAACAGGTAGGTAAAATACTATTTTATAATTATAGTAGGTATAATAACTGTATAACTGAACTTAGCCATGTGTTTTTTTTTCAAAACACAAATCGCTACCAATTGTATACTCTCTATTCTAAAATATTGGTCTCAAATTCTTACGTAATTAAATCAATTAATTTCTCTCCTATAAAGTATAAATTAATCTATAAGTGATATTTTGATGCTCTGAAATCAACTAACGCTGTTAAACATACTTCTCGAATGTCAATAATATTATACAATATTAAACAGCTCTAGGTACAAAAATCTACATGATTAACTGTCGATCCATATTACATATTACCATGACCCACTGCTTCATCCAAAAAATATTCTAAGTATATACCTATTTTTTAGCTATATTCATCGCCCGCTTTCTTTATTTATCCTGCATAGATATTAATTATTATTTACACCTAGTGGGGTGCTAAATAATGTTTAGACTTGAGCACTTTAAACCATTTCAATACTCTTATATAACGACTTCTTTCAACAGATTCAGATAAACTAAAAAAGGGATTTTTGCATCCTGTTGATCTATTGCATTCATTCAAGTTTTATTTTTTAATACCTGTTAGTGTTTTCACATTCAGTGTTTGTTTTATTAGTAGTAACTAGTAATTAACTTGTAAGTGCATTATTTCATTACAGTATGTTTAATTAATACCTACTATTTTCTAATATGTACGTAGACATTTTTTTTGTCAAAACAATCTAGGTAATGATGGTTTTGTACGGAAGTCTTTAAAATTTAATTTTAAGTTAGGACTTAAAGAAAGGTCAGAAAAGGCAAAGTATAATCTAGAGTTAAATCAATTAAAAATTTAGGAATTCATTTTGAAAGTGATCTTGGCTTTAAAATTAATCATAAAACAATCCTCAACAATATAATAGTGTTATATAAAAGTATAAGTGTAACAATATAAGTTTTTAGGTTTCATAAATATAAATACAAAAGAATTTAGAAATCCTAAGTGCTTAAAAACACTTTATACTTAGTCAGATCTAACCTTGAATTTGGCTGAATTGTTTGGTCACAAAATTTATCAACATTTTACTCTGAACTCAATAATGTTCAAAACAAGTTTCTTAAAAATATATCATATAAATTAAATCTTCCTTTCTCCAGAGACTCAATTATTGCACTTCAGGAATCTTTGGATTTTGATAGTCTCTCTCTGAGACAAAATCTAACATATATAATGTTTATTTTTGATATTCTCAACGGTTATGTTCTTTGTCCTGAATTTTTAACGATGATAGGTCTCCGAATTCCTCGTTAATATACGTGCAATCTAGATTTATTCGTTATTCCCCATTATAGGACAAATTGTGAAGCTTTTTTTCTTCTTCCTAGAGCTCTTAGATTAACCAATACAATCTCCTACTATCTTGATATTTTTAATTCTACTCGTATCAATTTTTAAACTTAATACTTTATTGTTACTTAAAAAAAATTTATCTAATTTTCTTTAGTTACTATATTGTTTCTAGTCATATACATTTAATCTTAGGGCCGTTCTTACAATGTCTGGTAAAGTGTTGGTTAACGCTAACTGACTGATAACAGATTTTATTACCGGCAGAATTCCGCCGGTTAAGTGTCTGTAAACTTTAACCGCACATTGTAAGAACGGCCCTTAGTCTTGTATATTTCATTGTAAATTCAGTATTTAAATTTTGTACTATTATTACAACGTTATGTGTTTCTTGGTTGATGTCATATATTTTGTAAAGGGCTACTACCGCCCGTTAATCATTCAATAAATAAATAATGTTAACTATTTTTCTTTTGTTTTGGAAGTAGGTCCCAAGTTAGACATTTATCTAATATAATATTGTATAAATAATATAATACTTAGATATTTTATTGAGTTAGAGAAATGAATTACATTGTTTATTACTATTATTTATTTATTTATTTATTTTTTTGAGGAGCATGACAATGAAGACAAAAGCTGACTTCTGTTGCTCTCATTTAATTAGAAAGATCTCAGTATATTAATGTTGTTCTAATATTTTTAAACTCGAGGTAATCATATCAATGAGTTGATAGACTTGATGTATTGTAAAATGACTGGGTAATTTAGTGATCATGTAAGAATATAAAATAGATTGAATTCTAAAGATGATTAACTTTTCAAATACCTAATTTAGTGTATAAACAAATACAATGTACATTTGTTCAAAAACAATTATGTCTTGTTTTAATTCTAGTTTAATTTAATATTTTATTTCAAGGTTTCCATTACAAACTAAACAATTACTGAAATACTGGAAAACTGCATTGGATTATGGAAAAATCATACTAAGTGACTAAATACTAATATGAAATGCTCATTTTGCAAAAAAAATATTTGTGGAAAATTTAAATTAAAAACTTCATCATTATGCGATTCCATCAAGATATAGATTTAAAGGAAATATAATACAACATTATTAATGTTTCTGAAGATTATGTTCCTCCTGGTTGTTTAAAACCAAATTATTAATTACATAAATCTCCCGATGTAATATTTGAAATTATTGTACCCACTCATTAAAAAAAAAAAATGTACTGAACATTTTAATTTTGATGATATAAGAAGACAATTAGCAGCAAAATCTTGATAAAATGTTTACTAATAATTCAACCCAATGTAATGATGTGATAGACTTAATCAGCTCTGATGATGATGATGATAGATTTGATGTGCCGCATTACATGAATACTGAAAGTACTCAGATGAACAATATACCAACCCAAAATGTGGCTAATAATTTATACAGTTATAATAACCAAACTGAAATGCCTACTTTAGTGTCAGAACCTACTGTTATTAATGTTGACAAAACAAGAAATACACAATCCAATAGAGGGAAATCAGCGAAGAAACCATGTATTCCAAAAAAGAAAACAACAACTGACATAGAACCCACTTGTTTGATCAACCCTAATAACAGTCGAAGTAAAACTCCTGTCAGACACTATGTAGCTGGAAAATTTGTGAGAAGGTTAAGTTTTTATCAACGAGTAAATTGTAGACTAATGTCAAAAGTTAAACAATTGACGATTAGAAAACAGGAATTGCAAGATATTCAAATAAAATATTTGAATCTTAAAGATAAAGTTCTTGAAACAGAAGAGAAATTATTGAATAATGGTATAGACACATCAGAATATCCAGTATTTGCTTTAGCTAATGAAGAAGACAAAGATACAGAAACAATGAACGATAATAAATATGATATATTATTAGAGTGCAAATTAGATAGAGAAAATCAAAAACCAAATGAAGATGTACCAGACTATATTTCGACCCGTGAACGCTCTCCAATTATAGAACCACGAATTAAAAATGGAATTAACTTCTAATAGTATTAAGTAAAGCCTTAAAAACTCATTATAAAATAACTAACCTTTTGTAGCATTTTATCACTTGTTTTTTTTTTTTTTTTAGAAATAATACGTTACTATGCAATATTATTCTACTCTAATTATTTTTATCATATCTTTAAATACTTTTGATTTATTAAGAATAATATTTTAAAAATAAAAATAATTAATGCATAAATAACTAATTTATTATTCTTTTATGTGAGTAAAAAATCAATATCTACTTTTAAAAACTATTTTAACAACCTGGCAGTTGTATTATATTAGATTACATTATTTTGTTATTAGGACTACAATGGTAATATGATTGAAATAATAAATAATTAATATACCTTTTTATATTTTTGAATTTTGAATTTAAACTAGATTTGTTTAACTTATTTCTTATTCAAAGATATATAATACTTTTAGATACATAAATAACTACTTTTTAATGTACTTATAAATACTATTATATTATTTATAATAATTTTTTTATTATTATTATTATTATTATTATTACTATTATTGTCTACTATATTATAAGTATATTTATATTAATGTATTTTCATGTAAGACAGTGGCTTGGTGAACTTTATGAACCATGACGCACAATTTATATTAATTAATATTATATGTACATAATAATATGTATCTATATATTATATAATTATTATTATGTGACTGTATATTTTAATTTTTGTTTTATGTTATTAATAAAAAATGTATGTATCCAATCNCCCAAAAAAAAATTCCCCTATGATGCCTAGACGTCATAAACCATTCATCACGACACATGTGTGATGTGTAATATACTAGTATATAATGTACCAGTGGCTTGCAGAACATTTTCTTCATGTGGGGAAAAATTATTCTTCCACCCACCCCATCAATAAAAATATACTTTTTAGTTTTTATTAAGATTTAAGAGATTCCATAAATACTAATCTAACACTCTTAAAGTCATACCTCATACAATATGTTAATCATCAACACAAGTTTTATTTCAAGTCATAATTATCAAAATTTCTTACCAAAAAATACCAACAACTGACTTACTACTGATTTTCAAGTGGGGCCTAGATTCCATTAGTGAAATTTCTGCATGCTACTGAAAAGTACTAAGGTAACACAAAATTTAGATTTTAGAAAAAACTAATATATATAAATATTATCTGAGTTAAGTATAAATATTTACAATACATATTTTTATATAATATATATTTGCTTTTTTATTTAGCCATAAACTTGTTATGATAAGAATAATTTACTAATCCATTTATTATATATTAAATTAGTAAGATAGTGTACGGCAAGTTTTAAAGTTTCTTGATTACTCTATTATGTTAACAAATTTTAACATTAATACCAATACTATTAACTTATAATTTATAATTTTTTATAATAGGTAAGAGGTTTTACGGACAGATAACCCAATGTTAAAGAATTACAAAGTTTTATTGTAACTATATACAATAAATAGATTTTAAATTATCAAAAAAATATCTGGAGAAAAATAAAATTTGTTTAAAAAATGTATAAATGTATTAACTTCATCTACAATAAAGATTTGGTAATTCAACTTCAATAAAAAAACCTTGTACTGTGACTAATCCTTATCAGCTGGTATATAATTGTTATTTGTTACTACATTTACAATGATTAAAATTCAGTGTTGGCCTGAAAAATTTTGGACTGCTTTTCTGGGTTTAATCCTCTCAATATTTTAAAAAAAAAACCCGCCTGCTTTTTTGAGATTAAGCCCACTCACTTAATATTTTGAAAATCTATTAAAAAATCAATGCTTCTTTCCTACTCAACATTTGTTTGTGATTTATTTAGTTTGTATTATATTATCATGTATTTTTCCAATTAAACTTTAATAAGAAAAATATGTACCTAATTAATATTTTTTAGTTTCAAGTAAAAGTATAAAATTAAAAACTCCACACGCTGCTTGTCAATAGAAAATTTAACAACTACCTATATTATTTTTAATATGATAGGTAACTTCGGTTAAAAAAGTAACAAGTGTAGGTTACTTATGTAATATTATAATGTCTAATGACTGTATAGCTTATAAATATAAAACTATAAAAACAAAATATTATTTATATTGTTTGTTTTATACTCAAAAAATTATAGTAATGGACAGTGGTCAAACATATAATCATATAGTACCTATTTTTAGTGGGACATGATCACGAATTAAATCTTAAATCTTGGACATGAAACAAGATAAGAAAACTGCGGTTAATAGGTAGGTACATAGAAAAAAATGTCCTTATTTTTCAGGCGGGTTTTTTAAAAAAAAACCGATAAAACTACCCACTATTACCTTGACAATAAAATCCGTCAGGTTTTTTGGTTTTTTTCTACAAAGTCTGGGTTTTTTCCAACTCAGATTTTAATAGGTGCATTATTGTACAAGAAAAGAACGGTGGAGGATAAAGTAAGTTCTTCATTATATTGTTTGTAGTTTAAGAATAACAACTATCAAACGTTGTGATTTATTTCTGGAATCATGTGAGATTTAATTTTTTTGCAATATCATTAGGCTAAAATTACCCCATCTAGAAATTAATAATGACAATGACAGTCAACGAGTTTCAATAGTTCCATTGTCTATTTTATCTAATTAGAGTAGGTATCTAATAAATTATATTATAAAAAGTTAATGTTTTGGTTAATAGAGTGTAAAATAAATTACAACTTAATGTATTAAATTAAATTAATATCTTATAGGTACCCTAGTTTGGTAAAAGTAGATTTTTTTAACTTTTCTTCACTTAATTATATTCTACGAAAAACTTATCGAGGACAGATATAATGACGCTATCACGCTACAATATGTAATTGATACTTTTATTGACACAATATAAGGCGATATAAATTATTAAAACAATCGAGTTATAGACAAATTGTTAGATCAATTATCATGGGATTTGACTATTGTAGTTCAATTTTAATTTTAAAAAATGTATAAATTGAATTATATATTGTTTAAAGAAAGTACCAATAGCAACAACACAATTTATTAGAATTTATTCACTGATTCATCTATTTAGCGTGCCGAGTAGCAACAAAGAGAAAGAATGAAAAATGACGTCCTTGAGTCGAGTCTATCACGATTATAATATATTATTAGTTTTAAATTATAGTACTCTGTCTTTCAATTTAATCCTTTTTCCATTAAGGTAAAAATATTTAATAGGTTTTGTTCTTCTCTATTGATCATTTTTTGCAAATATAAAATAATATTTTAGCTTAATAAAAATTTCTATCATACCAATTATATATATTATATTTTAATAAAGAATAACTTTAATTTTTTTTTCTAAAAGATTATCATAAAATAGCTAAATTAATTTACCTAACCTTATTTATTCTAAAGATGGCTTCTAGTAGCTAATTTTTGTTACTTATTAAGTTGGTACATTAAGGTTTAAAAATAAAAAAATCCCCAGTATTCTTCAATACTCTACTGAAATTCTACCTAACCTATCATCATTGGGATCCTAAAGAGTTTGAGGATAAGTTGGTCAATGCAAGAAATCGGAAGGAAGGATTAGATTAACTAAATAGATAATAGACACTAAGAGGCCTAGACAAAGATAGATACATAGAGTTCAAGAAGACTTGAAACTTTAGAATGTAAAGAACGCAGAATAACATGCAAAAGATAGAGAGAGATGAAGACAATTTGCTATTGTAGCGATGGGCTTTAAATGCCTGTAAAAGCAAAGAGAAAAAAAAGAACACTTCAATGAGTATTTATGTGTTTAAAGTGAATTTCATAATATCATATTTTTCAACTTCAACATTTGATTCACTAAAGTTTTACTTTTGTAAAAAATATATGATACTTATATAAAAATAATCAGGATAAATAATAATTAAATAATTTTACTTACCTGAAGGAACTTGTAAATTTAACCAAGTATTTAGGTAAATAATTTTTAGACATACCTAATATAATTTTCAAAATATTTTGATACTTTTTGCAATATTTGTAATTTCTTAGTTATTTATTTTTTATTTTTAGTGATGGGAATATGGGACAAAAGTAGATACCAAATAAATTTGATACAGATATAACACTGAAGTTAAGTTTTGTTCTATAAAATCTTGCAACTATACACTACCTAAATTTTAGCAGTGTAGCACTGTAGCTATATGAGTATGCATAATAAATCTGAGCCCAAAACAATGCAATAAGTATTATAATTCTTATACAACGAAAATCTATGGTGTAACGTGTAAATATTTAATTCCAAGCGAGACTATAATCTTTTATTAATAGTGAGTCAAGTTATTAAAAAAGATTCTAGGCAAAAAACCCTGTTGGCTTCTAAAAACTTTATAACCTAACTCTCGTCACGATCATCACGTCAGCCCTCAAATCTCATTTTTTATCGCTCTAGGACTTTGATTGATTTAGAGAAGATATACATAGATAGGTAACTATACATTTGTTATACATTGAAGATTGAAATTAATTTCAATACTTAGATATGCAACGTTAAATACACCACAAAAAAAAAAAACTAGAAAATATTACATTATACCAAACTCTTCGCTTGTAGATAATTCGTACACAAATTATTATTATGGTACACATTTAAAAATTTCTCTTTAGAAATAATTGAATTATTATAATATTGATTACAATTATTACGCAATAATTAAACTCGTTTATTGTGTATAAACCTTTTCTACTACGTCATCTGCTCAACAACCAATATAAAAATCATTTTATTTACGCCGACAGACTACACTAGATGGCTCTGTTTTTTTATTCCACTTACTCATGTCCGTGAACCACGTTAGTTACGGCCTTTTTCAGATGTCTGGAGCAGTCTTTTAGAGTTTTTCATCAAAAGAGAATACTGTACAAATTAAGTCTATTGTCTAACGTATTTCAATAAAAGTATATCGGGTCCTAAAGCGCCGATTATAGTAGCTCTTGTTATCTGTACTGCTAGGGTCAAGTGTCTAGTGTGAGTTATAAGTATCGGTCGGCTAAACAGTGTTGAGCAGGAATCGACACGTTCATTTCAGGGTAAAATCTGTAATTTATGTGTCGTTCCTAACTTCACCACGATGATGAACCGTGTTCAAGCACTTTTGCGTGAGGGGTGGCTGATGGTCATGGCTAGAATTACGTGCTATCATCCATCAGCGACGATGATCCGCAACCAGACTCGTGTATACGAGATAATACTGGACAGTGATTGGACTACCTGAGTGGTTGATTTTAATTTTATATGTCGTATGTTTATTATTCAACGACCTTTAACTCTAAATTATATAGGTATTAATATATTATATTACTCATACATATTCAAATAATAATTGCGTAGCTAGACAACTGGTATATTTAACATTTTTACATTAACTTGAAAATTAATATTTCAAAGCTTGAAACAATTAAAAATTAACTTTCATAAATTTAGGCTATTAATTAATTTTAAAAAAAAATTATGTCTATATTATGTTTTAAAATATAATACAATTTATGTTTTTTACGATTATATAGTTTTTAATCCACTAATTTATTGATTGTAAGTCTAAACTTGGTTTTTAAGAAAACATTTTTTATTTAATTGAAAATATAGCATGTAGATTGTAGGTAATTGATTATTACCTATCTCTAAATGTCATAAAAGCAAAATAAGTGATCAAGCTTAAAATCATAATTTAATATTTTTTGTCTATCAAAACCTTTTGAATTTATAGTTACCCAACTAAAATAATGAACCACTTTGAAGTAATATTATCCTTATAAAACCAATATACGAGTATAATCTCATAAAATATGTTTAAATTTTATATTAAATTATCTTGATTAGCTATCTAGGTATTTATTAAAAAAAACATTTATGACAACAAAATTCTTAAATACCTACATGATAGAGTGTAACATATTTATTAGTAAAGTATTTATAAGTAATTGATAATTATTGAATTAATAATAACTGTTTTACGTTTCATTTAAAAAATAACTAAAAATTTTCAAATACCTTATAAAGATCTAAAATATTTTGTGAACGATATTATGTTTTAAAAATGCTATTATAATTTTTTGGTGAAAGCTTAAATACCGAACGGTTATTTATTTTTGGTTAACAACAAAAAACAAAGTTATTTATCCGTAATATATTTTTCATTTTTTACGTTTGCCCATGAAGCCTGCATTTTTTTAATTTGAACTGATGGCCACATGGTTAATAATGATGAGTGCATTACTTTTTCAAAATCAGACTTAAATTTGACAAAATCAAATAAAACCGAATGCAATTCATGTAGTAATGTAGATAAGGCCAGACTCAATTCATGTACCTAGGTACCCACACTAACTATCACGATATGATTTAGTTTAGAAAAGTCAGTCGAAAGTCGATGCGCGTTTACACTATAGCTTATACACATTATGTATAACACAATATAGCTATAGCTATACTAAAAATAGTTTTAATCTGTGAATTTTACCATCGGTGGAGTTTACGTGTGTTCAGGTCAAAAATACGTATCGGTGGAACTTACATGTTATAAATTCAACCCTATAATTGACTACCTGTAAATCGGTGGAGTTTACAATCGCCCCTAACTGGCCTAACTAGATGGGTCCAAGATTTTTACAGGTACCTACTACACTAGTTGGGTCCGAAATTATTATAAAGAAGTATCAAAGCATCTTAAGTAAATATAAAATACCTACAAACGAAAAATATTAAAAATGCTGACAATTGACGAACTTTCTAAATTCTCATAACACGCTATTGACTATTTTAGCAATTACTTTTTCTGGTATTTTCCTATGTAAAATACGTCAGTGCCAAATTATTATCTAAGAAAACATAATACATAATATACCATTAGAAGTAGTAGTGCTATAGATCTAATGCTATATTGATATAATGATATACCTATATATATATAATAATCTGAACATTACACATTTCTCATATAGATATTGAAAAAAAGATATTTTAACTTTGTAAGAGTTATAGATAGGAAATATAGAAAACGTTATTATAATGCATAGTACTCGCCCATAGAAAATTAAGGATCCAACTAGTGTAGTACCTAAAATAAACTGGTGACCTTTTTTTATATTACCTGTAAAAATGCAGGACCCAACTAGCACAACAATTTTTAATTCGGAACCCAACTCGGATGCAGCCCGATTTTTTGCCATAAAAAGTATCACGATATCAAAATGATATCGTAGGTAAAAGGTAAACTATAGACACAAAAAAATATTTGTTCTGCCCAGAGTCCAAAATTTGACAATCAACTCATGGTGTAATGGTTAGGTTAGGTACATTTTTAGGTACAAATAAAATCGGGGAATCGTAAGTTCCTACACGAGAGTAGCAGGTAGACAATTACATACGTTAATTCCTACATATGTGATGTGTAAGTTCCTACACGACGTAAGACAGGTACATGTGTAAGTTCCTACATTAAGTATATTATAAGTTATCAATCCACTTCTATAAAATACTGTCATACATTTTACCATAGTCATGCAAGTGATGAAACTTTAAAGCGGCAA
>VUJU01002945.1:15026-31151 GCA_009835225.1 Aphis craccivora | reverse complement strand
TGCATTAAATTTTCAAGTATTTTGATAGGGCCAAAAAAATTTCATCGACACTTCAAATAAAAATTTTCAATTGTCTATAAATAGCTCAAAAAAAGTCAAAATATTTTGAAATTTAAATAACGTAAAGAAAATGCTAATCTAAATAAAAGGTGAAATTTTCAAGTATCTACGACTTATACTTTTTGAATAATAAAAATTATTTAAAATCGTTTGGGATAAATCATTATCGTTACGCTATTTTATTAAAATTTAAAATTCAAAGGCGCTTAGTTGATTAGTTTTTGAATTACAACCATATAAAAAAATCAATTTGATCGAAAACTGGTTTTGCGTAAAAATTCCCGTTTTTCCGTCACTTTTTTTTTTGTAATTCTCGATTTTTTTGAAAACTGTTTGAAAATATTTACTACAATTTAATACAAGGTTTTTCATAAGTTCAGAAACTTTTTCGTATACAATGATAATTATCATTGGATTTATATTTAGCACTCTTATAAAATATAATAGTGATCCACACGGCACCTAATGTACAGCAGAGCGGTACCCACTTGCCCGCTTTTTTAATTTGTTTATAGTTTTTATTTCTAAAAATGTTGAAAACCATTGTTTACGGTAAAAAAATTTAGATATGTTTTACAAGACTTTACATTTTTTTTAGCTTTATAAAAATATTTAATACAAATACGCATATTTTATTTTTATAAGCATTTAAAGTTTAAATTTTTAGAAAATTCGTAAACGAATATTTATAACTAATAATTGTATAGTTAAAAATGTATAAAATGTTACAATTTTAAAATTGCAATACCTAAAAATTTAACTCATTAAATTCACTTACTTTTCAATGACAAAGTAGGTATACATAATTTGATAGGTACCTACTATAGGTACAGCAGAACGGTCATCTATATTTCTCCTTATTTTTTTTTTTTTTTTTTGTACATCATAAAACAGTAATATTAGTTTTCAGTTATTTCCTACGTTTTTTTATCATTATATCGCTCAAGGAAAAGTAATTATCATATTTATATTAGGTTTTTTAACGAATCCCATTTAACTTGAACTTAAAGTTTACGCTATTAAAAGCAAAATGACTATATATTTTTAACATTTATTAATTTGCAGTGATGACAAGTTTTAAGGAATCTATTTTATTCATTTTTTAAAATTTTAAAATTAACTTTTTTATGTAAACCAATATAACGTTTTTTTTACCTTGAAATAATATTTATTCTGTTTCAGTAAACCTTCACGGTGGAAGAGGAGGACAAACATGGAACGAAATCTGACCCTCGTCGTCTGCGGAATATTATTGGTATCCACTTGTATTGCTTTTTCCACGTTGTACTTGAACCGCAGCTTCAATAACACGGGTAAGATGAAACTAATTTAATGCTTAATCAAATAAAACTCTGTAATGATGACACAACAATAAGCTTGGATAGTAGCCACGTATTATAGCTGCACGTACCCGAGTACCTAAAAGCTTAATTTAGGCCTTAAATGCGGATTTCTATTATACGCGTTAACATTTACACGAAAAAGAATCCGTTCGCTACGAATGGTCCCGACTCCCCCCTAAACATTTCACAGTTTTAGGTTGTATTAGGGAACTCGATTATGAAGTTTTTGAAAATGTAATTAAATGACTTTTTGGGTTATCACATTTTCGAGTTTTTTAAAATTACAAGATGTTCAAGCGGTACTTTAAAAAATTAATCATTACTTGAGTGAAGTGAAGTATTAGTTTTCCAATTAAGATTGTTTAAAGAAAACAATAAGACCTAAAATCTCGTAGATTTTTTTATTAACTTTGTTACACTTACAGTCTTAAATTTTATTTTAATACCTACGTCCTACTTATTAAAATAAAAATACTTTACGGTAAAATATAAAAAATAAAAGAATTCCTAGAGAAATTGCTATTCTTGGTGCTTCTAAATATATCACTATATGGTGATAAAACATGGGTAATATATATTAAATATTAATTAAAATGTTGTAATTAACTTATTGTTTTTTACTCATAAACATCATACACCATACACACTTATGATGTAATATTTGACATTAAACATTTACAATGTTTCAATTATAATATATACGAGTACAAATATGATTTGAGTTATTTAAAAAAAAAAATGAAGTTGAAGATTTAAACGTACTCTGTGAGATACAAAATTGTAGCTACATTCTAATAGAACAGTTTTTAAGGTTTGTTGATGTGAATAGTTTTTTATTTTTGGAACACTGTATTTTTTTTTTTTAATTTTAAATTTTTACAAGGTATACTGTTTGTATATTTGAGTATATACTTAAAAAGAACAGTTAAAAACTTTTGGATTTTTTATTTTAGTGACTTATATACAATCATTATCTATTATATATTTCGTATGTACATTTTAACTTTATGGCTAGATTTTTATTTTAATAGTATATATTATATAATTTCTCTCCATTTATTCGTTATATAATTAAATAAAATTTTATATATATAAAAAAAAAAAAATATTGTACGATTCTAATATTCTTAACTGATTCTATACGTTCGCAGAGAGCTTACCGTCAATATCAAATAAAAATAGTGATATGATTCGCAAACCAAGAAGTCTGCACTGGAATACAGAATACGAAAATTATAACTCCGTTTGTCGCACTGTCGGTTGTAAAAAAGCTGGTAAGCATAGTTTATTGGCTATACAACTCGATTAATTAATGATTTATAATAAATTTAATAAAACGATTGAATTATTAAATTGGTACCTACATTAAATATTCCTATGCTTTAAATGATATAACTGTATAATATTATAGCGGCTACCGTAATTGGAAACATGGATCGATCAGTAGATCCTTGTGATGATTTCTATCAGTTCGCATGTGGTAATTTTAAAGAAGATAGTGTTATCAATTACGAACAAAAGTCACCGTACACACGCAGTGAGAAAAGCATACGGAGGAAGCTGCTAATGATCGTTATGGAACGTATTAAACCGAATGAACAGAAACCGCTTAAAATGGCAAAATTACTGTATAAATCTTGTATGAACGAAGGTAAATAATTTATCATTATTTAGTTGTCGCATTCACTTATAATGACAAATGTAATCGTATTTCTCATGAAATAGATATCCACTTCATGTACTACGATCATATATAAAACTTAAGTTCATAAAATGGACAAATATTTTGTTTTATATTTATTGTCATATTTTAAATGTATTATATCGTAAATTAACATATTGATAACTTTTCTTTATACGAAAATAATAACATATAGAACAATTTCTTGAACCTTATTTATTATTTTTTTTTTTAATTAAATAACAAATTTGAGGCAGTAAAAATGCTTCAAGGTATGGTTTCTAATAGAACCTTTCTATAGTAGATTTTGGATTTAATTGATACTTTGGCAATTAAAATGCATCTAGTAAATTTCTTAATAATCCAAAAAACAAAAAAAAAAAATAAGAAAACTTAGGAATTTCTACGCTAAACGAGTTTTGACAAAATTAATTTCTTTTTTCGTTTTACTACTTAATTCAAAAACAAATAACTGTAGAAACTTTATATTTTCATAAATCAGTTTATTATTATCATTTTTATTATGGTAAGATTTTATACTTTTAAATTAAATTTTAAAATAGTTAATCGTTTGCCCACAAAATATTTTTATAATCATTTAAAGTTAGAATTTTAATGAAAATCGTCACATTCTGAGCGGAACGATGAATGAATTGATTTTACAAATTGTATTTTTTTTTTTTTTTGTGCATTTATACATAATGATGTATAGTTAAAAGATGCTTTAACTATCGACTTTGGGAGTGATTTCTGGTAAAAATTTGTATCTAGTAAAAGTTAAAAGTTCTAATACTTGTCTAAATAATTGAGAAAAACAAAAAATAAATTAATGACACCCCATAATTTTTAAACTTAACCAGTTTTTGTCAAAACTGATTTCTTTATAATGTTATAATTCAAAAACGAATAACTGTAGTAACTTGAAATTTTTTTTTAAAATCTAATAAAATAGGTTCATAATATTATAATACTAACAACTATACTTAAATATGTTATACTACACATCAACATTCTACTGTAAAACAGAGCGGTACTTAGTACTTACCCATTTTTTTAAACTATAAATTAAATTAATAAAAAAAAAAAACTACGTCTATATTAGGTATATAATTGATTTATAATATTTTAAAAATAACGGTTTGAATATTATGTAATAGATAAAATACATAACATCTTCATAAATTTAAGTATGACTTACGAGATATAATCGTAACTCATAGTTCAAAAATTGATCACACAAAATTAATGCGAAACAAACATCTACCTAACATTATGAAACAAAGTATATGAACAGAGTATAGTGATTGAACAACACTCATTATTTCAAAATCTATTAACATTTTTAAAAATAATTTTTTTAATATATATATAATTAAAATAAACAATTAACAATTTTTTTAAATTTTTACTTTTTTGAATGACAACATACATTTTAAAATTTCATACTCTGAAGCAGAATATTTTTTAAAGGATTTTGAATCTAAATAAATAAGCGGAATAATAAACCAATATTTTGCTTGGTATTCTATTATCATTCCTTTCCGCTCACCAAACTTTAAATAATTATTACTTAAGCCACTCATCTTAATTTTGGTTTTTATTATTCAAAACACCCCGAAAACTATTCTGCTTCGGAATATTAAATTAGAACTGTATGTTGCCATTAAAAAAGTAAAAACCTTAAAAATTAAAGCAATAAAAAATACCTATTTAAAAATGGAAATTATGTAAAAAAGTATATACAAAAACGTTTATAGATTTTAAAGCACTAAGTGTTGTTTGGTAAACGAATCACTCAGTATATTATGTAGGAAAAATATAATATATTTATAGGGTGGTGGGTGAATAACTTAACGCATGACACTCATCATTATTTCAAATACAATTAACTTTTTTGAAAATATATAAAATATTTTTTTTCCTATGTTAAAAGAAAAAATCAAAAACGAAGATTTGGGAGCGATCAAGGAATTATTTAAAAGTCTTGGTGGATGGCCGGTGATAGAAGGCGAGGAATGGGACGATACTGAATTTACATGGATGGAGTGCATGTACAACTTGAGAATGTTCGGTGTAAGCGTGAACTACTTTTTTTCATTCAACGTCGATGTAGATTTAATTAACAGTACGAGGAGAATTATTGAAGTGAGTTAATTTACATAATAATTATTATATATAAATATATATAATATAATGATTATATATTTTATTATTATTATTATTATGTATTAATACAATTATCATTATTCGACATTAAATAAAATGGAAATAGCCCATTCGGATCCCGTTTTACAAAAAAGTCAATTCCCAAATTTGTTTACAACACAAATTCATACAAACCCTAAACTGTCTCAAAGAAGTATGGTTAAACATGTTTTGATGTAAACTAATTAAACACTAAAAGTTATATAGAAAAATCATATATTTTTGTACATTTTTTATTAAAATAATATTTAATTTTAGCTTTAAAAAAAATACAAGTATAAGTAAAAATATTAAAAAAAAAAAAGTAATACATTGAGTAATTTTTTCAGGCATAGTTTTTGTATAATAATTTATAATCCATGCGTGTTATTTCACTCGATGAAAATTTTTCAACGATTTTCCTAAAGAACTCTTGTTTTTTTAAAAATGTAGATGTATTGACATGACTGAGCTTTAATTTTATTTTTTTATCTATGTTAGGAATTTACTTTTTCATTAATTATTTTTTGACGGGAGCTGTTTAGAAATAAGCAATAAAGCAAACAATAAACGAGAGCCGTTTGAGATCCTCCGATAAAAACAGTTATTAAAGTTATGGGTAATAATGATTAAATGGTTAGATTTTACATTCCATTATTTAAATTACAAAAATGAGGACACTTTGTATATTTAGGTAAAAATTCACATTTTATAATACTGGTATACTTTGTACCATACAAAATATAATCGAAATTATATATATTGTAAAGTATATTATATAACTGTATACAAAAGTCTGAATTTATGTAAAATTTTATTAAAAGTTTCTCCCTATTAGAAAAATCAAAATATTACTTATATGTTTTATGGTAGGTTTGCCATAAAAAATTGATGATCATAAGTCCTAATCTCGAGGTCTATTTATATCAAGGAGTAATCGTAAGTTACGGTTTATAATAGGAAAATTAAGAAATGTAATTATGTGTTGTTAAATCTTCAACATCGAAATATTCAAACGTGTATATTTTGGATTTTGAGAGTATATCATTTCGTTATTTTTCATTTTGAGAAATAATTTGCTGCTAAGAAAATTGTCATTGTTTATTTTCCTACACGTCATATTATTCTTTACTTCACCAAGCCATGTGTCATTTTTTTTCATTATTCAAAATTTTACTCCAAATAAAACGTGTATTAATCGCTGTGCAGAACACGGCGATCGGTTATCAGTTTATCACAATAATTATTTAAAGGGCATAGTGCATTCAATGTGGGCATTTTGAATTGTTGAGAAAAGTATATAAAAAACAGAATGCACATACTTGTAAATAATGACAATTAAAATAATTTTTTAATTATAATATAATAAAAGTAATTGTAAACTTAAACTCAACATAAACTGGCAAGGACTAAGACACTAAGTACTCTCGTCTAGAAATAATAGTCTTATACAATATAAGATAATAACCAGTACAGTGCTGTACTTTTTGAAGTAAGCTAGGAACTATATTCCTATTCATATAGCTCCTAGAAATAACATATGGGAATTTGTTGTTAATTAAAATATGGCCAATTGTCCAATTACGTATTCTAAAATTAAGTACCAATTTCGAGTTTTGGTTACTGATATAATTCTTGGCACGTTGTATTGATTTAAGCACTTACCCCATGTATTAAAAAATATGTTTTAAAATTGTATTAACTATTCGTATATACTATATAGGGTTAGCTAAAGATATAATATTAATGTCGATATAGGTAAGTACAATATTCAAAAAATAAAATGTTTAAAAAATAAAAAGTTATAGGTAGTATTAAATACTTATAATAAAAATTCGTATCGATTATATATATATTTTTAATTTAAACATTTAAAAATATGTAAGTACAATGAATTTCCAGGATTATCACTGAAATCATTTCTTCTATTTAGAAGTAATACATATACTAACAAATATAACATATAATGTTTAAATCTCACTTAATAAAACTATGAATATAATTTTTTATGACTTTAGACTTGCGCTTATAACATATTATACATTTAATACTATATTATGTATACAGTTAAATGTTGATAATTAATATGTATATTATGTTATTGGTGTAACGGTAAAAATACGAACAACGGTAAAACCAAGTATACACGAAATACTTTGATCAAACCACGAATGATTTTTGTAGTTTGGACTTTAACAAACGAGATTCAGTAAATCTTAGGATAAACAACCAGCGTTGATAAACGTTCGAAATCTTTACCAATTATGTAACATTTTTTGCCTTTGCTTTATACTTTTACATAAATAAAAATTATTATTATTATTTAACTCGGAGTTATTCGCATGACGTTCTCGAACGTAGTTACTTGCAGGTGGACTTATTTTCCATGCTTGATAATACTGCATAAAATATTTATGTAACTATTAAAGTAATAAATTAGTAAATTACCTCGTAAAGTGCACCATAAGTCCTTAAATATTAATTAGGTACTATATATTTATTGATTCAAACAATAAAAAATATATTTCATTGTTATATTTTATATAATATAATTATGTTGTTTTATTCTTAAGCACTATTTTTTGAAACACTGTCCTCAGTTAATGATTGACAATGAAAATTCTCAATTTGCACAAAGTGGCCTGCGTTCTGCTATTTACCTACATTTTTACCAAACCGTAAAAAACGCACACGTTTCGCATTTTAAACATGTATTTTTAATGTTTGACAGTACAAAATGAGCTAAAACAGTAATATCTAATGAGTCTGACGGGTTTGCGCCCAAACAATATTTCAGCTGGACCAAGCATCGCTGGGCTTCAAACATGAATACCTGTTAAACGGAATTTCGGATAAATACGTGAATGCATACTACAATTACATGATTGACATTGCGGAGATGTTCGGTGCGTACAGGCCATGGGCAATCGAAGAGTTGAGAGAGTCATTGGAATTTGAGATAGAATTGGCCAAGATATCGCTGTCAGAGAAAGAACGCCAAGACGAGACTAAGCTGTATCACCCGATGAAAATCTCCGATCTACAACAACATTTCCCGAGCATACCATGGCAAGAGTATATGAACACAATTTTGAACCCGTTGACCATACAACAAGACGATATTATAATTGTAACCTCGCCGAAATATTTGTGGGACCTTGAAACTCTACTAAGTAGTACGTCCAAAAGGTAAATATAATAAAAATATTGAATTAAGCTAATAAAGTGTAAAAATCTACTTTATTTATTTTCTCTTCGTATTCATGTTTACATATATTGTTGAAATGATTATTCAGTATGATTGAGTCATTAAAATAAAGTAATATTTCTAAATCTTTACTGTAAAAACTCTAGAAAAAATGTGATTAGTTCATCAATAAAGTGGTTTATAAGAAAAAACACTATTTAAAGTGGTTAATAATTTTCTAGAATATACGTATAGGTAAAATTAATAATTATATTTAAAATAATAAATATTATAAAGTGGTTTAAAAAAATAAAAATGCAATTTTTGTACATTACCGTATAATAAATACTAAATATTATTGTATTTAAAAACAAATATTTTTCATAATATTTTTTCGAAATATTATCTGATTCAATTGTATAAAAAAAGTAATAGGTAATAACTGTTTATTTGAGCTTCAACATATTTTTAATTAATTTCTTCTTCTTCTTCTTCTTCTTTGGTTTATGCTATTTAGATCATAATATTGGTAAATAAACCTACTGACATCTTTTGTTTTTTTTTTTGCCAATGACTTTTTGATTTCACTGTTTTAGCATTTCTTTTAATGTAGTCTCGCATCTTAATCGTAATGTTTTTCATGCAAAATTGTCATCAATTACTTTTCTATCAGCAAACAATGCTTCTTCCAGGCATGTCCTGCCCAATCCAACCTTTTTTTTTTTTAAAATCTCTTCAGTATGTTATTTAGTTTTTTTATTTATTTATCTGAGCATTAATGTTTGCATCATAATTGTTATAATAACGTATTAAATTAAATATTAAAATTGATCTCAACATTTTATAAAAATGTCCGATACAAACCCATTTATAAACGCAAATGATATCTCTGAACTGTACTAACTTTAATTTGATTTAATCGCCAGGATCCAAGCAAATTATGTGTTTTGGAGAGTTACTTTGGATTCTATTCAATATCTGACTGAAGAATTGAGAGAAAAAAAATTGAACTTTTACCTTATGATATTCAAAAAAAATACAGATTTAGTTTACGACACTTTAGTAAAGCCTAGATGGGAAGAATGTTTGGATAACACTTATTTATATTTTAAACCAGCTATTATGTCGACATACATTCGAAAGTTTTTTAATGAAAATGACAAAAAGAGTATTCTAGAAATGGTGAAGCGTATCAAAGTGGAAAAGTACAAATTATTATCGTCAGTTGATTGGTTGGATGATGAAACAAGGTTAAGATTAAACTTTAAAATGTATTCTTTTCGATAAAAAATATGACTATGACAACTAAATTATATTTGTTTTTTTTTTCATTACAGAAAAAACGCGATAGATAAAGTTAGATTGATGATCGATCACATTGCCTACCCTGATGAATTATTGGACGATAGCAAATTAAATGCGTTTTACGAAAATGTAATTTATGGCCTTTATAGAATCTAACTAAAGTGCACAGGAAATTATAATATTTTATAACTTATAATATTATGATAAAGCTATTTTTTTATAAGTATTTAGTTAATAATTATGTATTTTTATTTTTTTATTAGCTTGAAATCGATAATGAATACGGCTATTTTACATCAATGTTGAATGTGGGTAAATTTCAAACTGACTTCACATTTTCTCTATTAAGGCAACCTGTTAACAAATCAAATTGGGTATTCCATAGTGATTTGGCAGTTGTAAATTCGTTTAATATTTTGGAAGAAAACAGTATAGGTGAATACAATTTAAATTAAAATTATCTAATTATTCAATGTTTATCAATGATGTCTAATTATTGAAAATGCAATTTAAAATTTAAAACAAAAATGATGTGTACAAATAAGTAATTCAAATATTTAAAAAAAAAGAACAACCATAAAGTTTAGTAATCATTAGACAATTATTTTCTCAATCCATTGACAATTTTTGGGTGGCTTACTAGGAACATAATTGACGAAACAGTTTATTTAAATAAGAGAAGGTTACAGTGTTAAGTTACTTAGTTACTCACTAAACTTAATATGTATCCTACTAAAAACTAAACAAATTGTTCAAACCTAATCTTAAATGCAATTTTTAAAATTGAGCCATGTAAATATAATGTACTTGTGTATTTTAAAGCGGTTTTTCAAAAACTTAAAAGTTATTATTTATAAATTTGAATTACTTATATGACATAAATACATAAATATAGAAATTATTTCAACCATGAGTAGGTACTGTAATATAAACGATTTTTAATTTATAGATATCCCCGTTGGTATCTTGCAAGACATTTTCTTCTCTAGTGATCGTCCTCAGTTTATGAATTACGGTGCGATTGGAACGATAATTGGACATGAGATCAATCACAGTTTTGATACCATAGGTATAACATATGATAAACATGGTGACTTAGTGAATTGGTGGTCAGAGGAGGCGAAGAATCGCTACTTGGAGATATTAACGTGCATACTAAATCAGTATAAAAATTACACTGCTCATGAAGTCGGTCTCAAGGTATGTTTAATAAAATAACTTTTTTAAAAAATAAAAGATATTGTTTTTATGTTGAACGTCGTATTAACGTATTTATCATAATATTGACTTTTGGTATCGCGCAAACTCTTATATATAAAATATAGCTGACCCCGTGCACTTCGTTGCCCGTTAAAAATGCCAATTCTATAATATGATTCACTATAAGACATTTTCATTGACCATTTTGATTCTCAAAAAACTTATTCAAGCACCACTTTAAAATGTGAATTTTGTAAAATGCTTTCTTATTGCACACTAAATTTGTGGTATAAGGTTTTACAAATTTACCGTGTAAATTGCAAGCATCGATCTATCATTGTTCAGACACTACGTTTATCAGTCAGTGAGTTAGTCAAGCGATAATATTATAGTCATTCTGCTTGGCATTGCCGGTGAGACTCTTATGATTATGCGAGCAGTATATTATCATGTAGGCAATCCACCCGTGGTAGATTGCGGACCCCGCGAGATGTATACGTAAGTTTATAATATTATACCGTTAAGTTTCAAAGTTATACCAATTTTTTTTACTACAGTGGGTAAAATACAATAATGTGCCATCTTGTGGTTTTCATATTGTTATGTTAGTCTATTGCTGTGATTTTGAGATTTACTGTGGACATTGACTTATTTCGCTAATTCTTATTTCTGTTATTATGGTTTTGACAAAATATAACAACAGGTCTATAACTATTATATTCAATCATAACCAATAACGACCTTAATATAGTTTATTTTCTTTCTGGACAGTGAAGTTATTACATTACATATGATTACATATTTACATAAACATCTTCTCCTGCTACCAATAGGAGCTAATCATCAATAAAAACTATTACAAAAATGTGGAAAATACTCGTAAATAATAATAATAAAAAATTGTTACTACGGTTACCGAAAATAAAATAATAATAATAATAGTCTACGTAACAGGTCATTATTTATAATAATTGATAACTCCTTTGTTTGTTAAGTTAGAGTATCGATCAAGTACTATAAACATTCTCTGCAACGAGATCTTCAATTAAAAAAAAAATTATAACGATCGGTCCATTAGTTTCCGAGAACATAGGCCTCAAAGGTTTACATTGGTTTTCATTTTCACATTTATATAATAGA
The DNA here is from genome assembly GCA_009835225.1 of Aphis craccivora. NCBI lineage: Eukaryota > Metazoa > Arthropoda > Insecta > Hemiptera > Aphididae > Aphis > Aphis craccivora. The sequence continues at coordinate 19,051 of VUJU01002945.1, read as the reverse complement.
CTATTATATATTTTTTTTTTTTTTAACTTTATATTGACTTTTGGTATCTCGCAAACTCTTATAATATATAAATTACTATTATTTTATTATTATTATTATTAACTTGAAGTTTTATCATTTTAACAACCTATAAAGGTCAAATGCATAATTTTTACATACCTACTAAATTTAAATAATATATATAATACACGTTAATGAAGGCGTATTTAACTCCTTTACATTAAGTACCTAATTGTTTATTATTTTTTTTCAAGAACTTTGCTAATCGCTTTAGTTATGTGATGAACTTAATCAATTGTTGAATGTCTTGTACGGTATCTAATCTTAAGTTTTGATATAAGATGTTTTTATTTTATAAACAACTTTAGATATTTAAATAGAAATTTTAATAAGTTTATAAGTTGGAATAAGTGATATCGATTATAATAACATGCCATATTCAAGAAGTTTTTATTCGTTTAAGGAACATGCATGATCATTTGCACCCGTATCCATTTTACATCTATAAATTAATAATTTTATATATGCGTTTAAGATGAATAATAGTCTTCTTTGACAGCTCTGAGCTCTTCAAGTAACTTTGGACTTATCATAGCCTGGTGATTTTTCGGAGTTAAAATTGTCATTTATTTCTATGGCAACTTCTAACGGAGTGAAATATTATAATATATTTTATTTATTTATGATTTCTACAAATTTCATCATCATAGCTCCATAAAATTAAGTAATGAAACTGTCCCTATGTGAATTTCAACCACTATTGCCTCAACTGTTATTTATAAATGTAGTAATAATTAAATTTTACGACAATTTTCCGTAGTTGAACGGCAATAATACGCAGGATGAGGACATCGCGGATAACGGTGGCTACAAAGAAGCGTACAATGCGTACAATGTGTGGACCGAACAACACGGCGTTGAACAACGGCTGCCTGGTCTACAGGAGTACACACCGCAGCAGATGTTCTGGATGAGTGCTGCCAATGTGATGTGCTCTGAATACTCACCAGAACGACTAAAATATATAATAAATAACGACTCTCACTCACCCAACCGTTTCCGGATCATCGGCTCATTTTCCAACTTGGAAGAATTCAGTAAAGACTTTCAGTGTATGCCTGGCTCCTACATGAATCCGGTTAAGAAGTGCCAGATATGGTAAGATTGGTCTGTCGACTTACTGACCATGCGAATATTAATATTTTTGTTTTTAAAGCGTATGGCATAGTATCTATAAGCACGAACAAGTTGCAACATAATCATAATTTAACATATATTATGTGAATTTGTATCCATTTTGTATTATATATTTTTGTATAATTTTTACATGTACCTAATGTAAACATTAAATTAATAGTAGCAATAAAATATTTATATTATTAAGAAAACGTGTTATGTTTTTATAATGATTACCTTAATATGATTATATTTGATAATTATTTACAGCTTATGTAGTTGGTAGTTGTACGTATCCTCCGATGATAACTCATTTAGCTCTTCTAATCACTAACCGTTGAACTCTCTGGTATTTGTATAACATAACATCGTCTAAAACAATAGGATAAAACAGAAGCATTACTCCAGTAGACAAGTACCAAGATAGGTAGCACATATCAGATGAGACAGCCGCACAGGTTTCGAATTTTCTACATTTTAATTTAAAATGCACAAATAATAATACCACAACTATAAATTATTGTGTATTAAACGTGATGTAAAACTTAATAATATATAATTGGTTATTTGAGCATCTCGGTAAAGATGTGCTTCTAAAAAACCAACCTCTAAAATTTGAGAAACTGTATTGTTAAATGTTATTGGATCATTAGGTAATTAACAGTCAATCCAAAAACCACAAATTTTAAATAACATATAAGACAATACCATAATCTAAATAAGTTAAAATTAGACACTTTTTTAAGGTTGTTGTATTTAAAAATACTACTTGTAAATTGTAATACTTGTAGATTTATTAAAATATATGTAAAATAAATTACATGACTAAATACCTATATTACAATAATTACATAATAATTCAACTTTTTTTTACATATTAACATTTGTATGATATTATAACAATTTTTTTCTTTTTTAACATTCATACTTTTTAATTTTGGATGATAGGGATACATCATAATTAAAAACAAAATTTAGAAATAAAGTTCTTGGCAAATTTTGGTAAAAATGTGTAAGGTAATAATAAGTCTAGGTTTTAGATTTTAGTTTAATAATATAATATAACCACCTAGTGTTATGTATTTTTTATATCTAACTTATATGTAGTATAACTAATAAGTAATAACCATAATACATAATAATGATAATTAGCAATATAAATTAATATATATATTTATATATATTTATTATTATTTTTATATTAATTATTTGTAATTAGCAATTGCACTTCTATTTTTCAGTTCAAAAGGTAAAATATCTAACTGGTTAGATCAGATTATTACTACATAAATTTAAACGCTTAGTAATACACTTTCAAATTGCAACAGTGATAATGGTTTTCTATACGTTAATATAGTATATGGTATAGGACAACTTGAAACATGACTACATACCTATTGTACAAGATCGAATCAAGCTAACATGTATTTAATCCTTGTATGTAAAATACAATTTGGATAGATAAACCTCAACAATACTGGCATTAAGTTCCGCCGCGAAGATCACTCCAGGGTTCCACGAAACTTATTAATTAAATTACTATAAAGAATCTAATTGAAGATTAGTAGCGGCTATTGGGAAAATATATTTTACTCATAAAAACTATCAAACAAAGTAGGGGTTCTAATTATTGAGCTATAAATTATAATAACTTATTGTTGAAAGCTAAATAAAAATATATAAAAATCTAAAAAAACGTGGGGGTTCCTCGATAAATGTGAACATAAAAAAGTCGGTCAAGTGAGTAACGATCTGCTGTATAGCAGGTCACTATAATTTATGTATTAAATTTGAATCCAATGAGAGGTAGGTATTGGTAGGTAATGTATTCGAGAAAACGATTCTGAACGAAGATGATTTGTCAGCCTAGGATATAATTTTTAGTTGTTGGTAAAAAAGGTGGTTTATGTTTAAATGGCCTGAATACACCAAAATTTATGTTCTTTTATAATTATTGTAAGCCTAACTTATGAATAATCTTGAATTACATTTTCAACTCTTAGATACTATTATACCATTGTTTTTATAAATTATACCTACCTACAAAATAATTTGCAAATATTCATGATTTTGACGAATTTTTGCCAATGTTTGAACTTCAAATGCTAATAAAAAGAAATTGTGTCTTTGTATTATTATAATTTTTGAGTCACTATCTGAATAACTCATGAGGAACTTTGTATTAAAGTTTCAAGTATTTTGACTAATCCAAGGTTAGGTTATATTATATTCACATTTCACATAGGTACTTGCAACAACATTATGTTATTTTGGTTGAACTAAGTGATCAAAAATATTATTTGTACAGTATAGGTAATTCACTATAAATACGGGCTTTTATGAAAATAAATTAAATGAATAAATATAATAAAATAATATTAAGAATCTCATGTGCACAATGATTTTTTTTGTTTATTAAAAAATATCAGTGGGTGCAATGGCACCCACTGGCCCCTCTCTTCCGCGGGCGCCTTTGTATATGATGGATATTTAATTGACGATGAAACGTATTGTGGTGCGATTCGTTTTCTGGGTGCTATTTTAAACTTTAAGTTTTATACGAATCAATAAAGTTTTTAATTGCATGTTTTGTTTCTTTTTTATTTAAATTACACTCAGTATGCACCACTCTACATTCGCAATTAATCATTTTTTCATATTTATTCATTTTGAAGTTTTCGATTTCATAAATGTGTGGGTGATATACGATTCCGCACATTCCGTAATATAAAAGATTTTTTTAATCGGACCAGAATGTAATACGATTCCGCAGAAAATGTCTACGACGTTACTAATTATATTCAACAAATAATAAATACAGTTGATTCTCGGTAACTCGAAATTCCTCG